>OX638360.1:20307-92693 GCA_951812935.1 Hermaeophaga mercurialis | reverse complement strand
CATCAGATTATCCAAGAGATAATGTTTTTAACATTCCTCTTGTAAATAAAATTTTTAGGAGAGATGAAAACCGTGGAAATATGATAGAATTTATAGGTTTACGATCAAAAATGTATACAATAAAGACCATAAAAACCATGAACATATCATAAAAAAAGTGAAAGGAATAAAAAGTGTATTTTATAATCATAAAATTTAATCAATTATATATCTTAAATAAAACACATATACATATTTTGAATAATTTTATTTTTTCCTTAAACTAACAATAAAAATAAATATTATTTATTCATACTAAGTATTTCAGAATCTTCTTCACTGAAGTAACCCTTCTCATTATCATCTAAATCCTCGTTTACATCACTACTATTATCTTCTATTGTCAAATATGGTTTTAAATCCATACAATACTTTTCTAGTTTAAGGTCTTTTATTCTATCATATAAAGTATTCAGATCTATTTTATGATCAAGATATTTTAAACATACTATTTTGGCACTATTAAAATCATTTCCAAGCTCCTTCCAAATTCCATATGATTTTGAGTCATCGAAATAATAATTATGCCAAACTTGTATTGAAAGTTCATTAAAAATTTTATGAATTTCAAGAACTCGAGTATAAAGGCTTTTATCGGCCATTGTGTCACTTTTAATATTAAAACTTTTTATTTTCATCTTATATAGATTTCCCCCTCCATTCACTGTTACAAAAAATACAATAAGATAACATATGTGCACCACATACGTCAGACCAAACATGCTGTTGAAAATCCTTATAACATGGTAATAGTTTCTTAAGGTCTTCGCTTTTTCTATACTCCGCAGGAAGAGCATACCAAATATCTTGTAAATTCGCTGCTTGTATCAAAAATTTTTTTTATATTTTGTAATTTGTAATTAATCAAAATTATATTGGAATGTGTCACATGTAACGCCGAGTTTAAGTCATCAACTTCGTTTAACAAACATTGCTAAAATTAATACAGACCTACCTATTAAATTTCGATCTTGGCAAATCATTGAGTATCCTTCATTAAATAATTCTACTAGACACACGTGTGCCGTCAAAACAAGTTCAAAATTGAAAACTCCTCAACATGTAATCATAGGTTTCCAAAAAAAAAAAAAACAGGAAAGGAAAAAATAACGGCAAATATGAGTCAATTTGACCATTGTAATCTCACAAATAAACGAATTTTCTTAAATTCCGAACGATTTCCATACCACGATATTTATATCGTAATCAACCTATTTTTAATCCACAACAATTCAAAGATATATCTCCATTAATTCACATCGATTGTGCAAGACAGAAGGAGGTCATACAAGCAGGAAGTATTGTTTTGAGAATCGAGTTTGAAATAAAACAACCAACCACTGCCGACACTTCCGCTTATTATCTAATATTGCATGAAAAGGAATTTTCCTATAACCCCACCACTAAAATTGTAAAGCAATATTAAAACAAAAACAATCAGTTTGTGCACAATATTCTTCGAAGAAAGACGTGTCAAATTTTCACAAGACCTAGAAATATTAAAGACAGGTATAGAGTTTTATGAGCCGACGAAAGACTAAAAATATGCGACTAGTAGTTGATATACAATGTTTTAAAATAGAAAATAATAAATTTTTGGTTAAAGAATTAGCCGCATATGATGGAGCTCGGCTAAGTCACTATATATTTAAACCACCTTTTGCATTAAATCTACTACAACCGGATTTACACAAGCAAGCAGTGTGGTTAATGAAGAATTATCATTGTATTCATTGGAATAACGGTTTTACTCCCGTGTATCAGTTTGCTTCCATTATTGAAAAACTAACAGAAAATGCAGAAATGGTATACGTTAAAGGCAAGGAGAAAGCAGATTATATTAGAAAATACTGTAAAGTTCCTATCTACGAGTTTGATGAATCTTTTTCATTGGAATTAGACAAACCATTATGTTTTTATCATACTAGCGAGAAGTGTGCTTGTGCGTTATCAAACGTATTTTTTTTTGTATAATAATATTTTAATGCATGAATAAAAAAATATATAGTCCAATAAGTTGTTTTATTTTTAGATATTACATAATATCCCTCCCTTCAAAAAAGTTGTGGGTGTAATAATTCTGTGTTTATCGGCTACTGTGGACGGCTATGCAATCAAAGTAGGCCAATTTATTGTTTACAACATGTAGAGAATTGGACTCCTACAACCAAAGAGGGTTACTGACGTTATAAATTACCTCCCCATCGTCGTATATTCTTTTAAATAGGGTAAAAGTAAGCCAGAAAAGAATAATCTTCAAGAGAATCAACAGAAGCTTATTAATGAACTTGATAAAAATGTATTTACTAATAGAGAAAGATTTTGATAAAATAAATATATATAAATAACAAATCAATATTTTATCATTTGGCTTTTAACCTTAAAAGTGTACATAATGGGGGTAATCATTAGTATTATTATGAATCTTTTGAAAAAAAAGTACTGTACTGAATGTTTAATAAGTAAACATAGAAATCATAAAAAACAACTCTTTGAATTTACGGAACAGGAACTCAAATATTTTCCGTTGAATTACTTACTGGAGAAAGCAAGTCCTCATGAGCTCTTATACTCATGGTATAAAATACCAAAAGAATATAGGCAAGATTTCCATCTCTCTACTAAACTACCATGTTTTATTCACTATAATCGACCAGAATGGAGAACACATATTGATGGACCTCCAAGTTCCCAAGATAGATGTCACCTTTGTAAATTTGCTCTTCAGTGAGAGTAAAATACACCAAATGGGACTAATGAAATTTTTAAAATTAAAAAAGTTAAACTAACTAATCCCACTACATACATACTGGAAGAATAAAGAAGAAATTAGAGGTTGCTTCTACACAGAAGAATTACAAAAAAGCAAATATCCAGATGTTTACTTGATTGAAAAAATCCTGAAAACTAGGGGAAACAAAATTCTAGTTAAATGGTTAGGAATGAACACTCTCAGTCTTGGATAAACAATAATTCTATTTAAAATGTTTTTAAATAAAAGTATATATCTTAATAATGTGTTTTATTTTGTAAAGTATTATACATTTTGTTTCTATGAGTTATATTTAAAACAGGATTAATAATTTTAGCCGCTTCTTCTATTCGACGTTTAAAACGTAGTGGATTAAGATATCTTGATTCCTAATCACTTGTTTCAACATCTGATTCCCATATGTGAACTTGATTGTAATCTTCATTAAAAGTTACTTTCTTCATATCTTTTCTTTAAGAACATCGGGGTATTTGAATATAAGTTCTAGTAATAAACTATATGTAATAGGATTCACTTGTTTTATAGGCTCCATTGTAGTAAGAGCTGTGTTGATGACATCTTCCTTGTTTTTAACCGCCATTTGTAAAATTTTTAAGGAACCTACAAACTGCTGGCTTTTTAATACTTCAATGTTGTGCGTAATTAAGGGTAAGCATCTCCAGAGCTCGGAAAGGGAAATTGATCCTAACCAGACAGTAGCATGTCCAGTTAATACTTTCAAAACAGTAATGCTTTCAAAATTTTCAAAGTGTAACAAAAACCGGCTAACATCTATTGATTCCTCCTTTCCCGCTGTTATAAAATCTTCAATAGTTTCTTTGAAGGATAAAAACTCCTTCCACTCTTTTTCACTAAATACGATACAGTTTCCTTTATTACCAGATATTTTCACACACGGAGCAAAATTTAAATCATACGACAGACTCACTGCGACATATTTCGTATTTGATTTATTCAGGTAGAACCTTTGTTCACCCAAATAGATATTTTTCACTTTTGATTCTTCTGTAAACAGCATGATGACTGACTACACTGGAGAAAATCTTAATATTTATTAGCAACAAAGAAAGGGTGGGGATTCTATATTTCTTAACTCCATAGCACATTCAGTGTGGTGATTAATTTATTCTAATTTGTGTTAGGCCCGACTGAAGACTTAATGGTATTTATTATTTTGCGTTCCATTTAAACAACCAATTAAAATTCAATATATGTAATTTGAAAGTTAATTATAATAGAAAATGTATAAATTATAGATAATATATTTATCATATGCAACTTAGTTTTATGAAGAATGCGAGTTTGTTATTTTGCGTTTCATTTAAACGACCAATTAAAATTAAATATATGTAATTTGAAAGTTAACTATAATAAAAAAATGCTAAATTATAGATAATATATTCATATGCGACATTGTAACTTGAGTTGCATTTAAACGAGCCATTAAAATTCAATATATATAATTTGCAAGTTAATTATTATAAAAAATGCATAAATTATAGATAATATATTTATCATATGCAACTTAGTTTTATGAAGAATGCGAGTTTGTTATTTTGCGTTTCATTTAAACGACCAATTAAAATTAAATATATGTAATTTGAAAGTTAACTATAATAAAAAAATGCTAAATTATAGATAATATATTCATATGCGACATTGTAACTTGAGTTGCATTTAAACGAGCCATTAAAATTCAATATATATAATTTGCAAGTTAATTATTATAAAAAATGCATAAATTATAGATAATATATTTATCATATGCAACTTAGTTTTATGAAGAATGCGAGATTGTTATTTTGCGTTTCATTTAAACGACCAATTAAAATTAAATATATGTAATTTGCAAGTTAATTATTATAAAAAATGCATAAAATATAGATAATACATTTAAACGACTAATTAAAATTCAATATATGTAATTTGTAAGTTAATTATTCAATTGAACCAATAATAACAAAGTTAAACGCTAATGTCCTTACGGCAACGTTCATTGCGCACGCTTTTCTTTAAATTTGACATCTACGTCACTTATAGATAATTCCTGTCTTTTCCGCTATTCAATTGGACCAATAATAACGAAGTTAAACGCTAATGCCCTTACGACAACGTTCGTTGCGCATGCTTTTCTTTAAATTTGACATCTACGTCACTTATAGATAATTCCTGTCTTTTCCGCTATTCATTTGGAACAATAATAACGAGGTTGAACGCTAATGCCCTTACGACAACGTTCACTGTGCATGCTTTTCTTTAAATTTGACATCTACGTCACTTATAGATGATACCGGTCTTTTTCGCAATTCAATTGGCCCAATAATAACGAAGTTGAACGCTAATGCCCTTACGGCAACGTTCATTGCGCATGCTTTTCTTTAAATTTGACATCTACGTCACTTATAGATAATTCCTGTCTTTTCCGCTATTCATTTGGACCTATAATAACGAAGTTGAACGCTAATGCCCTTACGGCAACGTTCACTGCGCATGTTTTTCTTTAAATTTGACATCTACGACACTTATAGATGATACCGGTCTTTTCCGCTATTCAATTGGATCAATAATAACGAAGTTGAACGTTAATGCCCTTACGTCAACGTTCATTGCGCATGCTTTTCTTTAAATTTGACATCTACGTCACTTATAGATAATTCCAGTCTTTTCCGCTATTCAATTGGACCAATAATAACGAAGTTGAACACTAATGCCCTTACGACAACGTTCACTGCGCATGCTTTTCTTTAAATTTAACATCTACGTCACTTTTAGATCATACCTGTCTTTTTCGCAATTCAATTGGACCAATAATAACGAAGTTGAACGTTAATGCCCTTACGGCAACGTTCACTGCGCATGTTTTTCTTTAAATTTGACATTACGACACTTATAGATGATACCGGTCTTTTCCGCTATTCAATTGGATCAATAATAACGAAGTTGAACGCTAATGCCCTTACGGCACCGTTCATTGCGCATGCTTTTCTTTAAATTTAACATCTACGTCACTTATAGATAATTCCAGTCTTTTTCGCAATTCGATTGGACCTATAATAACGAAGTTGAACGCTAATGCCCTTACGGCAACGTTCTTTGCGCATGGTTTTGTTTAAATTTGACATCTACGTCACTTATAGATCATACCTGTCTTTTTCGCAATTCAATTGGACCAATAACAACGAAGTTAAACGCTTTGTGCCCTTTGGGCAACGTTCATTGCGCATGCTTTTCTTTAAATTTGACATCTACGTCACTTCTAGATAAATATTGAAAAAAATTTTAAGAAAAAAAATTTTGGAAAAATAATTTTGGAAAAAAAATTTTGGAAAAAAAAATATTGAAAAAAATTTTGGAAAAAATTTTGGAAAAATAATTTTGGAAAAATAATTTTGGAAAAATAATTTTGGAAAAAATAATTTTCGAAAAATAAATTTGAAAAAAAAAATATTGAAAAAAATTTTGGAAAAATAATTTTGGAAAAAAAAAATTTTAGAAAAAAAATTTTGAAAAAATAATTTTGGAAAAAAAATTTTGGAAAAATAATTTTGGAAAAATAATTTTGGAAATAACGAAGTTAAGCTCTAATGCCCTTACGGCAACGTTCATTGCGCATGTTTTTCTTTAAATTTGACATCTACGTCACTTATAGATAATGCCTATTTTTTCCGCAATTCAATTGGACCAATAACAACGAAGTTAAACGCTTTGTGCCCTTTCGGCAACGTTCATTGCGCATGCTTTTCTTTAAATTTGACATCTACGTCACTTCTAGATAAATATTGAAAAAAATTTTAAGAAAAAAAATTTTGGAAAAATAATTTTGGAAAAAAAATTTTGGAAAAAAAAATATTGAAAAAAATTTTGGAAAAAATTTTGGAAAAATAATTTTGGAAAAATAATTTTGGAAAAATAATTTTGGAAAAAATAATTTTCGAAAAATAAATTTGAAAAAAAAAATATTGAAAAAAATTTTGGAAAAATAATTTTGGAAAAAAAAAATTTTAGAAAAAAAATTTTGAAAAAATAATTTTGGAAAAAAAATTTTGGAAAAATAATTTTGGAAAAATAATTTTGGAAATAACGAAGTTAAGCTCTAATGCCCTTACGGCAACGTTCATTGCGCATGTTTTTCTTTAAATTTGACATCTACGTCACTTATAGATAATGCCTATTTTTTCCGCAATTCAATTGGACCAATAACAACGAAGTTAAACGCTTTGTGCCCTTTCGGCAACGTTCATTGCGCATGCTTTTCTTTAAATTTGACATCTACGTCACTTCTAGATAAATATTGAAAAAAATTTTAAGAAAAAAAATTTTGGAAAAATAATTTTGGAAAAAAAATTTTGGAAAAAAAAATATTGAAAAAAATTTTGGAAAAAATTTTGGAAAAATAATTTTGGAAAAATAATTTTGGAAAAAATAATTTTCGAAAAATAAATTTGAAAAAAAAAATATTGAAAAAAATTTTGGAAAAATAATTTTGGAAAAAAAAAATTTTAGAAAAAAAATTTTGAAAAAATAATTTTGGAAAAAAAATTTTGGAAAAATAATTTTGGAAAAATAATTTTGGAAATAACGAAGTTAAGCTCTAATGCCCTTACGGCAACGTTCATTGCGCATGTTTTTCTTTAAATTTGACATCTACGTCACTTATAGATAATGCCTATTTTTTCCGCAATTCAATTGGACCAATAACAACGAAGTTAAACGCTTTGTGCCCTTTCGGCAACGTTCATTGCGCATGCTTTTCTTTAAATTTGACATCTACGTCACTTCTAGATAAATATTGAAAAAAATTTTAAGAAAAAAAATTTTGGAAAAATAATTTTGGAAAAAAAATTTTGGAAAAAAAAATATTGAAAAAAATTTTGGAAAAAATTTTGGAAAAATAATTTTGGAAAAATAATTTTGGAAAAATAATTTTGGAAAAAATAATTTTCGAAAAATAAATTTGAAAAAAAAAATATTGAAAAAAATTTTGGAAAAATAATTTTGGAAAAAAAAAATTTTAGAAAAAAAATTTTGAAAAAATAATTTTGGAAAAAAAATTTTGGAAAAATAATTTTGGAAAAATAATTTTGGAAATAACGAAGTTAAGCTCTAATGCCCTTACGGCAACGTTCATTGCGCATGTTTTTCTTTAAATTTGACATCTACGTCACTTATAGATAATGCCTATTTTTTCCGCAATTCAATTGGACCAATAACAACGAAGTTAAACGCTTTGTGCCCTTTCGGCAACGTTCATTGCGCATGCTTTTCTTTAAATTTGACATCTACGTCACTTCTAGATAAATATTGAAAAAAATTTTAAGAAAAAAAATTTTGGAAAAATAATTTTGGAAAAAAAATTTTGGAAAAAAAAATATTGAAAAAAATTTTGGAAAAAATTTTGGAAAAATAATTTTGGAAAAATAATTTTGGAAAAATAATTTTGGAAAAAATAATTTTCGAAAAATAAATTTGAAAAAAAAAATATTGAAAAAAATTTTGGAAAAATAATTTTGGAAAAAAAAAATTTTAGAAAAAAAATTTTGAAAAAATAATTTTGGAAAAAAAATTTTGGAAAAATAATTTTGGAAAAATAATTTTGGAAATAACGAAGTTAAGCTCTAATGCCCTTACGGCAACGTTCATTGCGCATGTTTTTCTTTAAATTTGACATCTACGTCACTTATAGATAATGCCTATTTTTTCCGCAATTCAATTGGACCAATAACAACGAAGTTAAACGCTTTGTGCCCTTTCGGCAACGTTCATTGCGCATGCTTTTCTTTAAATTTGACATCTACGTCACTTCTAGATAAATATTGAAAAAAATTTTAAGAAAAAAAATTTTGGAAAAATAATTTTGGAAAAAAAATTTTGGAAAAAAAAATATTGAAAAAAATTTTGGAAAAAATTTTGGAAAAATAATTTTGGAAAAATAATTTTGGAAAAATAATTTTGGAAAAAATAATTTTCGAAAAATAAATTTGAAAAAAAAAATATTGAAAAAAATTTTGGAAAAATAATTTTGGAAAAAAAAAATTTTAGAAAAAAAATTTTGAAAAAATAATTTTGGAAAAAAAATTTTGGAAAAATAATTTTGGAAAAATAATTTTGGAAATAACGAAGTTAAGCTCTAATGCCCTTACGGCAACGTTCATTGTGCATGTTTTTCTTTAAATTTGACATCTACGTCACTTATAGATAATGCCTATTTTTTCCGCAATTCAATTGGACCAATAACAACGAAGTTAAACGCTTTGTGCCCTTTCGGCAACGTTCATTGCGCATGCTTTTCTTTAAATTTGACATCTACGTCACTTATAGATCATACCTGTCTTTTCCGCAATTCGATTGGACCAATAATAACGAAGTTAAGCGCTAATGCCCTTACGGCAACGTTCTTTGCGCATGCTTTTCTTTAAATTTGACATCTACGTCACTTATAGATCATACCTGTCTTTTCCGCAATTCGATTGGACCAATAATAACGAAGTTAAGCGCTAATGCCCTTACGGCAACGTTCTTTGCACATGTTTTTGTTTAAATTTGACATCTACGTCACTTCTAGATCATACCTGTCTTTTTTGCAATTCGATTGAATCAATAATAACGAAGTTAAGCGCTAATGCCCTTACGGCAACGTTCTTTGCGCATGCTTTTCTTTAAATTTGACATCTACGTCACTTATAGATCATACCTGTCTTTTCCGCAATTCGATTGGACCAATAATAACGAAGTTAAGCGCTAATGCCCTTACGGCAACGTTCTTTGCGCATGCTTTTCTTTAAATTTGACATCTACGTCACTTATAGATCATACCTGTCTTTTCCGCAATTCGATTGGACCAATAATAACGAAGTTAAGCGCTAATGCCCTTACGGCAACGTTCATTGCGCATGTTTTTCTTTAAATTTGACATCTACGTCACTTATAGATAATGCCTATTTTTTCCGCAATTCAATTGGACCAATAACAACGAAGTTAAGCGCTTTGTGCCCTTTCGGCAACGTTCATTGCGCATGCTTTTCTTTAAATTTGACATCTACGTCACTTATAGATAATGCCTATTTTTTCCGCAATTCAATTGGACTAAAAATGGCTGCTCTCGAAATTCGAATTTACCGCGCAAAACGTCGGCGACACCAGCGCCTCTGGTGGCAGTTATCAAAGTTGGCCAGAACCGACTTTGCTACACTACTATGGTGAACACAGTTCCCTTACGTTGGGAATATTTGCGCCGACTAACTTAAACTAAACAGTCTCTTTCTGCACACTGGTTACTTTCAACACACTTTCACTTCTTAAACCACGTACGGTTACTCTAGGCACGTCTATCCGCTGTCACGGCTGCACAGCGAATGATAAAAATAATATAAATGAACTCTCATTACAAGGGCTACAAAATAGATCAGAAAAATTTGAGCATTATTACCGAGAATATATTGATGTTGCTTTCAATATAGAATTATTGAAGAATATCTGTTAAAAAGGATCAGATGAAATTAAATAAAGATAATTACATTTTGACAGGTCATATTAAATCTTCGATTGATCATTATTTTGATAAAAATAAAGTTACCCCTGCTAATATTTCTAGTAATCAGCCTGAGGTTGGGTCAGTAATAAGAAATGCTACTTTAATTTCTAATAATATTGTAAAATTGCTATAAAGTTTTAAAGGCCACAGCGGCAAGTTTTTCCATTGCTTGGGTAAAAATGAAAGAACGTTATAAAAGTGAGAATCTAATTATTCATAATTATATTCAAGATATTTTTGAGTGTCCCTTAGTGACCAAAGAATCTCCTAGTGCGCTTCGCAATTTATATGAGCAAATTTCGAATAATTTAGCACCCTTAAAGGCACTATAGAAATATATAGATTCATAGAACAGAATTATTTTCTTTATTTTGACATTTGATAACATAATAAAAAGGGAGAGGGAATCACTTAACATATTTGGACAGAAGGCCACTTTTACGCCGACATTGAATTTTTCATAAAAAAACAAATGTGAGATTTTGGAAAAAATGTTAGGGGATAAGGGAAATTCAATTCAAACAAAATAAGCATTATCATCTTTTTTTGGCCTTTTGGATCGAGTTTCTTTTGTAATGGGTGTCCCAAAAAGAATGTCTCTCGGCTATAACTTGAAAACCGTGTATAGTACAGCTTAGAGAAAAAAAAATTATAAGTGATTATTTTTATTCTTGTTTGAATTCATTCATTCATATATATCATATGTTTGTATATATGTATATATTCAGATAAATTGTGAGAATAAAAATATTGGTTGTATCGCTTTGTATAAATATTTGTAAATAGGTTTTTGGCATAGCGCGGAGCACTCTACAATAAACATTCAAACAGAATGGTTGTGTTTTATTTAAAAGCAGTCAATAAAATTATTTAACAAAAGATGTATTACTAGTTTAATATATTACAAGTGATGACGAGGAAAAAGTGAAGTAGTCAGAAGGTGCAAATTAAGTTCATTATGGATTTTCAAATTGAAATCGAGTAAAAAAATGATAATGGCGGAAAAAATCCAAAATATCGGGCACATTCCGGAATTCGTGCCGGGTAGTGCTTATTGATCGACATACAAAAAGCGTTGTTTGGAAAATTATTATTGTGCAAACGCCATTTCGGATGTTTCTCATAAAAGTTCCATTTTGTTAAGTCTCTTAAACGAAGAAGCGTACAACTTTTTTTATAACATGTGCATACCCGAAGAACCGGACGATAAAAAATATGCAGCAATAATTAAGTTATTGGATGCACATTTTAAATCTACGGTGCCGGTATTTGCTAACCGGGAAAAATTCTATGAATCTCGAAAAATGTTTAATGAATCGGCAAAAGAATGGGCGGCTCGTTTAAGACATTTACTTTCTAAATGTGATGATACGGGAAGTGAAATAGAACGTGCATTAGTAGATCGCTTCATTATTGGATATGAAAAAGGTCCAGTTAAAGACAGATTATTTGAAGAAAAAAAGAACGGTAAGTTTGGGGAGATAGTGGAAATTGCTTCATCAAAAGCTTCAGTTCAGCCATATTCTTCAGTTATCGTGACGAAGGAGCCGGAAATCCATTACGCAAAATCTAACTACAAGATGCCCACACAAGAGTCATTCCACTTCACATGCGCGCCCACACTTCTGCCTCCAGGAATTCGAAAGGGGCGCAGAAATCATGCTCAAGATAATTGCTCGTATCGTGAGTGTTGCTGGCATATCAGCGCTAAGAAAGGTCACTTAGCTCCAATGTGTACTAATAAAAATGTTAACAAATCGAAAGAAATCCGAAATAATTTTTTAGGGACTGAAGATTATCTCTTTAATTTAGAATATGATACTAATCCAGTTTTTTTAGATTTGTTTATTCAAAATAAATTGTTAACTTTTAATTTAGATTTAATTTAGCCAGTTACAGCGTGATATCTGAAAATTTTTATAAAGAAAATTTTGGAAACAAAAAATGTCAGTCCCGTAGTAAAATTTTCAGTTTATATAATGGTGGTAAAATTAAATCTTTCAGCTATATTTCTTGTGTAGTTAACATTAAAAATAAACGGGCGGATTCAAACTTTTTTTTGTTATGAGGGTTGAAAAGGAGTTGAAGTTGAATTGAATTGATTATTCGGAATGGGGGACGCGATTGTGCCGGTTTTGAAAAAAGACGGCTCCGTACGAATCTTGCCGAAAATTGAGCATTTATTCGTAAAGTTGCAAAGTGGTGTACATTTTTCTAAGCTTGATCTCTCAAACGCATATCAACAAATTTGCCTTGACGAAAGTTCAAAAAAATTAGTGACGATATCCACTCATAAGGAGTTTTATCAGTATAAGCGTGATCCTTTTGGAATTGCGAGTATCCCGACGAAATTTCAGAAAATTATTGAGACGTTATTATTGTCCGTTGCAAAATATAAGAAATGGATTTTCCAAATCCCTCGATAAGCTCTTCATGGGCAGGGTAGGCATTAGGATTGTGAATAATAAGAATGAATATAAATAAATCCTAAAGAATTATTTATTATTTATCATTTTTGTTAATTTAGTTATTTGTTATTATAAATGCAATACTATTAAATTTTAAAATTTTATTGATTAAAAATAAGAATATATATAAACAAAGTGAGGGTTGAAACAGTCATTATAAAAATAAGAAATTACAAAGAATTAAGCTCGCTATCACTATCACTATCACTATCATCCAAATTTATAATAAGACTATTTATTTTTGGAATTGAATTAAAATATTTATCTTCAATAGTCTTTACATGTTTGATCGCATTTTTCCAGTTCTCGTCAGTAATTTTATAATAGGTACTTTATAATAGCACTATTGTCGAAGATTATCCGGTATTAAGCAGTTCGCCGAAATACAACCCTGTTACAAATAGTACTAAACATGACGAAAGCGTACCAATGCAGCAGAAATTTCTACTGAAAGTCTGACGAATGTACAAGTAACATAAGGCTTAATATTGCCTATTCGAAATGGTTTTAATGTCATACTATCGAAATCGCTGCCGTTCTTTGGGGATTTGGGAAGTCCAATTATTATGTTTTGCAACTAACTATACTAGGATTAGATGGAGTTTGTTTTTTGGACGATATTTTGGTAACCGGTAGAGATCGAGCGGAACAAACGATCTAAGGTTTGGAGTTAGTTTTATCTAAATTACAATATTCAGATTTGAAACTTTCGCTAGAAAAATGTAGTTTTTTTAAATCTAAAGTTACCTATTTAGGATAGATAAAGAAGGGCAACATACTTCTGAAGACAAAATTTTGACAATTATTATTGCAACAGTTCCAACTGATATTACTTCTTTACGATCATATTTAGGGCTTATTAATTATTATGGCAAATATTTCCTCTATACAATTTATTTAAAAAAAATGTCGAATAGGAATGGACTGACGATTGCCAAATTGCTTTTGATAGTATAATAATTAATACAAGCGCCCATTTTAGTTCATGATAATCCCCATCTTCCAGTTCGTTTAATTTCCCATATAATGCCCGTTGGTACTCATAGAGTAATTAGCTACGCATCGCGCGTGCTATCAACAGCCGAAAAAAATACTGTACCTGGAAAAATAAGTTTTGGGAGTTATCTATGGTCTTTGTAAATTTCATAATTATCTATTTTTGCGAAAATTTACGTTAGTAATGGATACCAAACCCTTAGCATACATTTTTCATGCCAATAAAAATATTCTTCAAATCATTTAAAAGATGAGCGTTAATTTTCTCCACCTATCACTATGATATTAAAGTTGTCAAAACTGATAAGAATCCAGCTGATGCGTTATCATGGTTGCCATTACATTTAGAGGAAAATTGGGTTTTAAATAGAATAGAATTCAATTATATAAATTACTTTGAAATTAGTAGGGAATTTTGTCTAAACTTTAAGGATATAATGATGAAATTTTATGTAAAGATTTAAAAATGGTAGAAAAATGCTGCCCTCTGAATAAATCTTTCAATAAAGATATTAACTTACAGAATTATTATCGAATTAGAAATGAATTATGTATCGAGTCAAACTGCTTAATGTAGAGCAATCGAATAGTAATTCCGTTTAGTCTACAAAAACCATATTACAAAGTTTAAATTTTTCGCACATGGGGGTGGTAAAAATGAAGAGCTGCTTCACTCGATCTTATTTTTGTGGCTTAACTTAAGTAAACAAATAGAAAAAATTTTTAAAGATTGTAATACTTGTTATATTGTATAAACAAAAAATATACAGGGTGCCCCATTTAAATTAAAAAAGTTGAGGGTATTAACAAAAAAATGTATATCAGATGCATTTTGCCCCATTGTACTTACTTGCAAAATTTCATAAATATAGTCCGTTTCGTTTGAAAGAGATTTACTTGGTTCCAAACTTTATCCCATATATATACAGGGTGCGGCATTAGTGTGTCCAAGTACGATATATCCGTTATTAAAGGAGATATCAAAAAAATATTTACAAAAAGTTTTGAGATTCACATATAAAATTAGTCCCAAATATAGAGAGTGTACAGGAACGCGGTGCAAGAAAAAAAAAATGTTTTTGTAAATAGAATACCCCGATTATTTTTACATTTTAATAAACCTCTTGCCGAGCTAATTTCAACGATGTATCACACTTTTTATCTATTATGTTTAATAAAGGATCTACAGCCACCTGAAAATCACTTTTTTTTATTTAGATGTCCGTAGCCGCCAAACCGTTGAAAATTAATAAAAACGGCTTACATGTCCCTATCCTAACTTTTCAAGTTCTATGCATTAAAAATATTTGATATAGAGTGATTAAAAATGAGATGGGATTTCAAATTTTTTACCATACCTAGATCGTGTCATCTGTTGGATTTGAATATTGATCACTAGATTTTCCAACTTGTTATGAGACAGTACTTAAAGTGAAGCTTAGATACTTAAAAATATATAAGTAAATTATAAATATAAATATAAATTAATCTTAGTATAATTAAACTTAACCAATTACTCAATAATTGGTTTTACTACTGATTAATTATTTCATGAAAGAAAGCTCGTTCATTTAATAAGATGAATGTTTTGAAACTTTTTTTTATAAAGCGGGATGCTATTTATTGTATAAAAATAAGTTGTATAAATGTCTGGTAATTTTTTATATATTTTAGTTTATTTAATACATCAATACACTGTATCAATATGACTGCCGGATATCAAATACATTTGTTTCTTTGAACAAACAATTAGTGGGATAAGTTAAAGGTTTCCTTCGTATAATCTTTATAATCTTTAATATTTTCTTTTGCACTAAGTCAAGACATCTTAGATAGCTGGAAGCACGTGAGCCCCCAACTTAATATACAGTATGGTAAACGGGACTCAATTAACGCATGATACGTTGTTTTTAATTGATTGTATGTTGGTTAAATGTCTAAACTTATATTGTATCATACGAAGTGTTTTTGCCACCTGGTCAATATGAAAATGAAATCTCATATGGGAGTCCAAAACTTATCCCAAATATTTGGTATTATTGCATGCTTTTATTTGGATCTGTTGTCCTACTACTGGGTGTCCCAGTAAGAGTGGCTCTCGGCTATATCTTGGAAATCAAGTTTACATGTCCACCCCTAGAGGGCGTATGTTCACAAGTTTTAGTCTATCTTTTAAAATAAGAGGCGGGGGAGAGTGGGAACCTTACTATAGAAAAACGCATGTAATTCCGGTTCTGCTCAACCTATCTTTGCAAACTTAGTCTTGGTGAAAACAGCTCTTTTCCACCAATGCAATAGTAGTAATTTAGACATAACCTAATAAGTAACATGCACGCTAGAAGGCGCTATTTAATAATTTTTTTTAAATCTGGTTATCTTTGGAAAATATTAAATAGAATTATCTAGTTTTAACAAAAGACTATACAAGTAGACCAAATTATTATCTATCTATTTTTTAATTGTTGGTATTGAACTACGGCCTCTAAGGGTGGTCATGTAAACTTAAAAATAATTTTTCTCAAGGCAACTTTTGTTATAAAAATTTTTTCTCGAAGCTGTACTAGTGGAGGGGATTGGTTGCCGCACCCGGAGCACCGATAAAAACCTGGTACCCGCACCCGGAGCAGCGATAAATACCTGATACCCGAACACGGAGCAGCGATAAAAACCTGGTACCCGCACCTGGAGCAGCGATAAAAACCTGATACCCGCACCGGGGCAGCGATAAAAACCTAGTACCCGCACCCGGAGCAGCGATAAAAACCTGATACCCGCACCCGGAGCTGCGATAAAAACCTGATACCCGCACACGGAGCAGCGATAAAAACCTGATACCCTCACACGGAGCAGCGATAAAAACCTGATACCCGCACCCGGAGCAGCGATAAAAACCTGGTATGTACATACGGTGCAGTGATAAAAAACTGACAAGTCTTAACAAGTTAGAATTAAATAATCACCACATGTTATGGAAATAATCCCCACCCTTTCATGTCACTAATAAATATAAAGACTTTCGCCAGTGTAGTCGGTCATCATGCAGTTTACAGAAGAATCAGAAGTGAAAAATATCTGTTTGGGTGAACAAAGGTTCTACCTGAATAAATCAAATACGAAATATGTTGCAGTGAGTCTGTCGTATGATTTAAATTTTGCTCCATGTGTGAAGATATCTGGAAACAAAGGAAACTGTATTGTGTTTAGTGAAAAAGAGTGGAAGGAGTTTTTCTCCTTCAAAGAAACGATTGAAGATTTTATAACAACGGGAAAGGAGGAATCAATAGATGTTAACCTGTTTTTGTTGCAGTTTGAAAATTTTGAAAGTATTACTGTTTTGAAAGTATTAGCTGGACATGCTACTGTCTGGTTAGGATCAATTTCCCTTTCGGAGCTCTGGAGATGCTTACTCTTAATTAAGCACAGCATTGAAGTATTAAAAAGCCAACAGATTGTAGGTTCCTTAAAAACTTTACAAATGGTCGTCATCGACACAGCTCTTACTACAATGGAGCCTATAAAACAAGTGAATCCGATTGCATATAGTTTATTATTAGAACTTATATTCAAATACCCTGATGTTCTTAAAGAAAAGATATGAAGAAAGAAACTTTTAATGAAGATTACAATCAAGTTCACACATGGGAATCAGATGTTCAAACAGGTGATTTGGAATCGAGATATCTTAATCATCTACGTTTTAAACGTCGAATAGAAGAAGGGGCTAAAATTATTAATCCTGTTTTAAATATAACTCATAGAAATAAAATGTATAATACTTTACAAAATAAAACACATTATCAAGATATGTACTTTTAATTAAAAACATTTTAAACAAGAGAATTCTTGTTTATCCAAGACTGAGAATTCATTCCTAACTATTTAACTAGAATTTTGTTTCCCTTAGTTTTCAAGATTTTTTTCAATCAAGTTAACATCTGGATATTTGCTTTTTTGTATTTCTTCTGTATAGAAGCCAGCTCTAATTTCTTCTTTATTCTCATCTTCCAGTATGTATGTAGTGGGGTTAGTTAGTTTAACTTTTTTAATTTTAAAAATTTCATTAGTCCAATTTGGTGTATACCCTTTATGGAAAACACGTCGGTATTTCGAAATCCGAACATGGTCGCCAATCTTGAATTGTGGTTTTCGTACATCAACAGTTTTCAAATTATTAAAAGCCAATATTTTTAAACATTTTTTGTTTAACTTTACTAGGCACAGCTCCTGTTTTCGAGTGCTTAGAGTTATTGTATTTTTTAATAATTTCGGGTAAAATATTTAACCGCTTGTAAGAGCCTTGTAAGCTAAACTGTTTTCATAAGAAATTTTTAAGGGTTCTTATTACTCTTTCGGCAATACTTGTTTTGAGATTAGAAAAACTACTGTAGTGGTTGATACCATATTTTTTCATTAGTTGATTAAAATCCTTATTATGAAACTCAGTTCCGTTATCTGTTTGTAAATTTTTGGGGGTACTTTTCATCTGAGCTAATATAGTTTTCATCCCTGCAACAATATCTTTTCCTGATTTTGTTTTAAGGGTACAGCCCACATAAATTTGCTAAATGCATTGATAACAATTAAAATCTAATTATAACCACTATTCTGTTTAGCATATGGGATCATTATAGCTAAATCGGCTTTTATCAAGTCATTCAGTCCCTTAATAATGACAAGTCGTCTTTTGAAGTTTCTTCTTGCAGGTTTACGCAGCACATCAACTAATTGAGATTTGGACATTTTTTTCAATTTGACACTGTACTACAAATTCAATATACACTTCATCAGCTTTTCCTAATTTGAATTTAATTTGATTCCCATTAGAAATATTTTTTCCAAATAGTAGATTATTTATAGGATAGGCTATTTTATTTATTTCAACATCTCCAATAGCTCCCTAATATCGGATGTATTCAATTTTTCCACTCACAGGGAACAGCGTTGTAGTTTTTTGAGTGTCCAAAATATAATATTCTTTACTTTTTAACTCGTTTCTAACGTCTCTAATATTGACGAAGCCGTTACTATGAAAAGCTACCAATTGGCACAAATAAAAGGATGAAGTGAGATTAATTACGGAAAACAATCAAAAAATGACTACCAAACTTATTGATTGGCATTGTCGGATGATACTGACGAACAAGCAAGACTAGAACACATATTTATGCAATAATTGTAACCTCTCAATGATTTCATTGTAATCATCAAAATATTTGTAGTCGATATAATTATTATTATATTCCATTAGACCAAATTCTTTTCTTGCCTTATGTCTGGTAAGGACTCCAGTAATTAGTGATTCTGGTAGAGAAGATATTCGTGGCCTGAACCGACGTTTCATTCCACGTTTTTTTTATCTTCCCTAGTTTTAACAATATCTTGATACTTATGTTTTATGCTGTTAGGAATTTTTTTAATCGGTAAGTCTTCTTTGTACTCTCTATGAAATAAATTTGTTCTTTTTGCTATATCTGAATAATTGTCTATATTTGTGCCGGTATACCCAGTTGGATTTTTTTTAAAAAGTAATTCATAAAGTCCGGGTGTACCAAGATACTTGATACCATTGATTATAATGTTGGGACCATCAAAATCAACTTCTTAATTACCAATAAAAAATTTTCATTTATTTGATCATGGAACACTCCTAGTTCATGATCATATTCTCCTTCAACATCTCGAATAGCCCCATCGATATATGTTCTAGGTAATGGATGAAAACCATTAATGTATTCCTCATAAACTTCTGGATTATTTACTGCCTCATAAAATTGTCTGATACTATCGTCTATAAATTGATCATTTGATTGATCATTGTTTCTACCCTTAAGGTCGATTCATACATAACAGTGACGTATCAGTGCCGTGACTTGTCAGTGCATTTCAGTACCTAATATGACAATAGGTTTATCAAGCAAGGAAATGCAGCCAAAAAATATCTTCGGGGGGAAATATAAAAATCACTGTACGGTGACGGACGGAGCACTGTCTGTACGGAACTGTCACGAGCCGGATCAGTATGAACAGGACCATTTAAAACACCTATAAAAATAATTTTCGACTTTTATTCTGTAGAATCTATCTATCAAAATGTAAAAGATAAAATATACGTAAAAGTTTTGAAATATTGTGCACTTTTAAGATAAGTATATTTTATCTTTTACATCTACATATAATAAGAAATCTGTTGAAAATCGAGAAAGGGTAACAGAAAAAATGAACGATAATATTGAGAAAATGGGGAACAGCAAACAGGAAATATAATTGAAGAGGTAACACTTTAACCTCAAAAAGAAAGGGAATGGAAACTGTTCTAAAGGTAAAAACTTTGTTATGCATTATGATGATGAGAGAAATTAATGAAAATATTGACGAATGAGAAATGTGTTGAAAATCACAAATAAAAGAATAAATGAAATCCTGCCGCAAAATTTTTAATAAGCTTGACAACTAGTTTCGACATAAGACGGTCATTATCAGGTCTAAAAGTGAAAAATAGTATAAATAACAAAAAAGAATAAAAAGCATAAAGTAACACACAAAACAAAACAAAAGCTTGCAACCCAAAGGTTAATAATCTACCCAAAATTGTAAAGAACAGGAAAAGGGAAATGAAAACCAATAAAGGACATTACCTTGTGATTGGAAAACTGGAACAAGAAGGATCCTCAGACTGGGTTAGAAAAAACGGTTAAGGTAGAATCATACAACACTCCTACAAGCAACATAAAAGCTAGAGACCGGTGTAAAAATAACGAAAAATTTTGTATTCTGAATTTTCTACGATCTGATCCTACGTACCACATTTGCGTTTCATATACCCTTTTATATCTAAAAGAATAAATAAATAAGAAATTTGATAGCTTTGATGAGAAATACTATTATCAGTAAAAGACATTTATGGAAGAGTCCAATAAATTTAGAAGGTAACTACACTAAAGAAAAGAAAATATCTAAGCAAAAAGAAAACATTTAAAATCAAATCACTGTTGTAAGATTACAGTTCCAGGATGTGAAGAATTAAGAAGATAAACAAGATATTTATTAATACAAAATAAATATTAATGGATATGGTGAAACGTACAATAACTAGAAACGGTGGAAGAACAACTAAAGAAAAAAGAATAAAATACATTTGCAAAGTAATTAATAAAAGGATGGACAGTAGAATCTGAAGGAGATTTTGGGAAAAGAATGTAATAAATACCTTAATACATCCAAAAATATTTATAAAAATGATTACAAACGAGATGAAACAAATTAATAATCTAGCACAATATTATTATAAGGGGTGTATCAGTCCATCCCAATTCAGATACTTGAGATTTGGATAAATTATATCACATCATTTAATACAAGTAGAAAGTACGAGAGAATCTAATAAAGATCGCTATTGAAAGCAAAATAATAATAAATATAATAATTTTATTATAAACAGTTTGTTAAAATGTATCTGGTGTTCCGTAAAAGAATGATCTGTAAATGTTATGTATTTTCGCATACAACACTCTGATGTCTTCTCTTGTATTTTCGAAATTTACAAATCTATTTTAACAATGTGTCGCATACGTAGATTAGTTTAAAAACTACAGACACATAATTTAGCATTTTTGCTACTGTCAACCTACTTTATTTAAAAACCACTAAAATTAGAGCAAAATGGTTTAGATCACCTATTCCATATTTCATACAAATAGCGTCAAAAAAACAATAACAAAATATCAGCTGTCCACAACATATACTTTTTGACCACTCCGTGTAGGTTTTTTTTGCTTTGAAACCGTTTTACTTTATTTGCAATAATTTTTATCTAAAGCAGGTTAAAAGTTGTAAAAATGCGATTTAAGTTACTTAACTATATATAAATCATAAGTTACGCAATGCCGAAATGTGAAACATAGTTTGCAGTGGATCTGAATACCCTAACTGAAAGCTTAATATCATTAGATATTAATCCACAATTTGCAAGCAACATCGCGAACTTATATCGAAATCGAACAATATACATAAAAGACCAAAATAATGTATTGCATGGTCCAAGGGTGGTAAACCATGGTGTGCCTCAAGGTTCAGTTCTAAGCCCCCTACTTTTTAATACATACACTTATAGCCTACACAATATATTCGATTCAGATATCAAATGTATACAATACGTAGACGATTTTTGTTTCTATACTATGCAAGACAGCTATAGTAAATGTATTCAGGTCCTGAAAAATATAGTATACTGCCTCAGAATGTGGTTTAGCGACCGTGGCTTAACTATATCCTCTGAAAAATCTGCTGTTGTGTTTTTTACAAGGCATAGATTACATGCTCCTGATACACTTACTCTCAGTGGTTTAGAAATACCAATAAAAAAGAATACAAATATTTAGGTATTGTTTTAGATTGTAAGCTGTTATGGAGTAGCCATATAAAATACCTGAGAAGCAGAAGTGAAAAAGGGATAAATATGTTGAAGTTCGTCGCTAAAACTAAATGGGGAGCTGATCCCAATATCTCTCTCTTATTCTATAGGGCTTACATAAGATCTATACTAGACTATGGCTGTATTTTGTATGGTTCGGCTTCTAATGTACATCTTAAAAAAATTGATCGAATACAATACAGTGCTATAAGAATTTGTATCGGTGCCATGAAATCGTCACCTACTCAAGCTATCCTATCTGAGGCTCAAGAACCACCCATGGGAATAAGAAGGGAATTTTTAGCTTTCAAAAAAATTAGCTTTCTTAAAAACTTTCATAATAAAAATCTATTTACTTATAAAATCCATGAAGTAGCTATTGAGAATTTAACAAATAAGTTTTGGGAAAAGAAAAATAGCCCACCTTTGGCTGATGCATACATTAGGTTTAAGGAATTTAGCAATTTTATTAATTCACATGATAAACTACCAGTATTTGAATTAGATTTTTCAGAATTAATGTTCAGACCTACTGTAATATTCCCTACGTACACCGAAGTCCACATTGCGAACAACTTATATCTACAAACATTAATGAACAAATACGAGAACTTCCTTCAAATTTACACAGATGGATCAAAATCATTAAATGGAACAGGTTTTTCTGTTTATGTTTTGAATAACGATATTAAAATACAACACCGAATACTAGATATATGTTCAGTGTATACGGCAGAAATTATGGCAATTGAATGTGCACTAGAATGGTTAGTCAATCAAGATAAAACATATAACGCTATAATACTCTCTGATTCTAGGTCTGCTTTGGAAGCAATTAGTAACACATCCTTTAAAAATCTTTCAATTTCCAAAATTATGTGTAAGATCCAAAGATACGTTTATAAGTTGCACATAAGACAACAAAAAATTATTCTCGTATGGGTGAAGGGACACATCGGTATAACAGGTAACGAAAGGGCTGACAAACTAGCGAAAGAATCGACAACTCTATTAGAAACAACTAAAAAATGTGACATTTCAGATATTATTAATGTAGGGAAAAAAAATTCATACAACTTGTGGTCTACACAGTGGCAACAGTATACTCAAAAATCAAATAATCTTTATACTTTTATACATCCAACTTTACCAAAACGAATACCACATATTGATGATTACGGAGTATCCAGATCCTATGCTGTAACAATCACAAGACTCAAACTAAATCATGCAAGGTTTCAAGCACACCTCCACAGAATAGGGTTAGCCGAAACAAATATTTGTTCGTGTGATAACCAATCAATTGCGGATTTGAATCATATATTTTTTGCGTGTCAGAAATATGATCAAAGTCGTTTAAAGTTGTTAAAAATACTAATAGACAACAACATAAATCTTCCTATAAATATAACACATCTATTAACCTGTAACAAGAAGATTTTAGATGGAGTAATCGATTTCCTCCGACGGAGTAAACTAGATGTCTAGGTAAGAGTATTACTTGTACTTATGTCAAAACTTTCTGTGGCAAACGGGTTACCCAATGCCATCTCTACCATCACCAAACCAAACCATAGTTTGGATTGACTTGACCATAAAAAGCAAGGTATTTCATACGAAAAAACGTACATTACATGAAAGTTTCCAAGAACACCCCGAATAGTTTTTAACGTATTTCGAATTTGTCATAAAAATGCTATAAATAAAAACTTATTCTCAAGCAATACACTTACAAATTGAAAATCTTTTTAAAATACTTCAATAGTGTATAAGAAATATATGCTGAGAAATCAAATATTTATTGCCATTTTTCAATTTTCACTCACTAATTTTATGTTCTGTAGTTTCTGAAATCTGTTAGTTGGCTATCAAAACCTATTTTTTGCAAATTAAATAAATAAATATTAAATTATATTTGGAAGAGCGTTCTAGTTATACGTGTAGATTTTTTAAGTTTTTTTTTTTTAGTTAAGACAAAGTCTCATGTTGAAAATTCGCTCTGTAGATTAGAAGAAATGTCTCCTTAATGGTTTCCTGTTTATTAATGGGGTTTTAATTTTTATGCTTTAGATTTGTTTCAGCAACATAATTAAGTCACGGAAAAGATACCTAATAATTATTTGTTTAGCTGTTAAATTTGGAAATCCCGGCATTTCTCCAAACAGGTGAGTAATTTTTAATTTTCAATATATTAATGTGACTGATCCTAAAAAAACATTAGTTGTCCAAAATACATTTTATTATCCATCTTCTTATATCAATGAACTATTTTTTAATGGATCCTTAATTGTAAAAGTCGAAAAAATATTGAAAAGATGCTTTTAAGTTAAAATTTCATTGAATTTATATATTGTACGGCTTTTGTTCACCAGAGCTTCATGTAATTTTTACAAAAAGTTTTTGAATTACTTCTCAGCAAGCTAATTTCTATACAATAATTTTAAAATCTGTATTTTTGAAGACTTTTAATAAAATTAAAATAACATAATAATACAAGAGTAACAATAAATTGCCACACAATAAATTACAGTAAGTCTTCGAATTGTCTTCCTTCTTGTGCTTGACAGTGTCCTAAGCGATTAATAAATTCCTGCTGAACTTTATTAATGGTTTCCTGCGAAATGTTATTTATTTCTTGCCTTATTCTATCTTTTAAATCATTTATGTGGTCAGGTTTACTTTTATACACAAGATTTTTTAGATGACCCCACAAAAAGAAATCTAATGGCGTGAAATCCGGTGACCTTGGTGGCCACTCAATGGGTCCTCGTCTACCGATCCACTTATTGGGGAAAACTTCGTCAAGATATGTTCGAACATCGGCTGCATAATGAGGTTGCGCCCCATCTTGTTGATACCCACCGACTTTCATCGATATTTTCGGGTCGTCATCTGACTTATACTAGGCGCACCTTAAACGGATGTCACTTTTCATGTTTTATTGCTTTATAAATAGACGTAAAAGGAACATCATGTTCTCGACTAACTTGCCGAATGCTGTTGTATGGATTTTCTTCCATAGCCAATAAAACTTTTAATTTAGTATCCTCGGCAAGTGCTGGATGGCCTGATTTAAGTAGCTCTTCGACAGTACCAAACTTCAATTTTGCTCATTCTTGACTGACTTATAGGTGATTCTGGATATGTATTATTAAACATAGCACATACATCTTGTTGAGTTCACATCTTATCGCCACAACAAATTAACAAAAGAACGTCAATCCTTTGTTTTATAGATAAACACATTTTTAAAGTGTCAACAAGCAAATTTAGAATAACTAAACTGGTACTACACTTCACAAGTGTCACTGTCATTAGTGAGTATTAAAGGGTAGCCTACTGAGTTATTATCAAAACTTTTTACATCTGACAAGTTTTTACAATAATGATAACCAAAGGTATGAAGGTATTAATTTTAAATTTATCGTATCTTCAAAACTATTAGTTAAAGAAAACACAAGTATGATATATTTTTGGAATCGTCTTGAAATTTTCAAACTAAAAAAAAAAAAATATACACGTTGTGCCATTTAAAAAAATTGTCGATGACATCGTTACACAAAAATTATTTACCCTGTATATTTCATTGTTATGTAAAAATACAATCGATTAAAATCAAAAATCGACTTGTCTCAGGATTTTTCCTCAAAATTGTTTGTTTGTTTGTTTAGCTTAAAATCAATTTATTCCATACATTATGTACACACTGTATATGAATTTTCGACACATCACTGCTGCTAAGTGTAAGAAAATAAACAAGATATGTCATGATTAACACAATTATCAAACTATCGATCTTTTTCACATATTCCATCAAAAGTTACTGAAAAGTGACCTTAAGAAAAAACGTTTTTCAGAACAGGTATTTTCAACCGGCATCCAAGAAGTAACTTATCTAATAAATACCTCAAACTGTCGAATCCCAGATGATAATCCGTTCAATAGTGATATCATAGGACTTTTTAAAAAAGAAAAATCCTATAGCTGTTCAAAATACGGTCTTTTAACTTAGATCGAAAAAAATAAAATCCATGTTTTATGTACATATTGTATACTTACATTGTGAACACATGAAAAAAATGAAGTTAATTTAATACCATTCATTTGCTATAGACAGGTTTAATTTCTTCATAAACAGGCAAATTCATATGATAAGATTGTGTCCCAGTCTTTGACGAAATACTTATTTTCGGCTGATAAATTGAAAGTGAGTAACGTTTTAAATTAAGTTACAATAAAATTCCCGTCAAATTAGTGAAATATGTAACACTCTCTATGTACGTTGTATAGTTGTAATTAAAATTGTTTGAGAGTTTTTAACATTTTGTCGACAAAGCTGTCATTTGACGTCACTTCTTGGAAAAACGTTAATTTTGCAGTAACTTATCGAAGCGTAAAAGACCACTTTTCATAGTGATCGTAGAAAAAATATGTTTTACATATAAGATTTCATTATATTAAATAGAATGGGCCAGTCAAAACAGTGCAACCTGATATTTGACAGTATTCATTAGATTTTTAGAAAATGTTGAATAAGGAATATACCATGTATGGCACATCATTAAAAAGGTATTGCGATGAACTAATCAGCCATATGACCATCCATTACTTATGTTTCGATATTTGTAAAAAGTCTTAATTTAAGCCTAATACCTATTAAAAATTTTGAACGTAATGAAAAATACCTATTAGATTAACTAGCACCCCTGAGGGTAAACGCTACCAAATGTCTTTGTAACTATTTAGTAAATATTTGCAAAAGTTTGTTATTTTTGACGTGATGAAAAAAATGTGATGCATTAGCCAAGCATAGGCGTTGCGTTTAATTTTTCAGAGGAATTAGTGTCGATTCTGTATGATACCCGTTAATTTTTAAAGGCAGTTAAAAATTCATATTTTTTACGTATATTTTCATTCATGAACAACAGATTTTGAAGCAGTCGTTAAAATTAAAAATTTTAAGGGGCCCGTTAAATTTCTTAAATAATATGGATGATAAACACAAATGTTGTGAAAAAGAAGAAACCTAACCTGAAATAATTGGGTTATTTTTTGAATTACCTACATGTATTGTCTTATACTTATTTAATTTCTTATTTTGATATTTATGAGTAACAGAGAGTTAAGGAGTTCGTGTATCGCGTATGATTAAAGATCAAAACCATTTTATGGGCGACTATATTGAAAATAATAAAATATTACTGAATACCAAACTGGTGCCATTAGATATTGCAGTATTTAAAAGTAAAAGTTAGAACTAACTAACCATTTCAATTTAAAAAGGTGAGAAAAACATCTAAAGCCATTATTTTTACATTACAGAATTTTTTTAACACTACCTAGCTTTTAAATGATAAAAATAACATTTTAAGGTATGCATTAACCGGGCACTTTTAAAAATTACCAATTTTTGACGTACAGAATACCACGTATGGTTAAGTTTTAAAAGAAATGTTCAAATATACGTATCTATTTTTTGCAGAATATGGAATCAGTTTTATCGGGAGTAAAAATTTTAACGATCCTTAAAAATTAACAAGTTCCTTACAAAATCGACTCGAATAGTCTTTAATTAAATTTTTTTAACAATATATATTTAATACCGAAAGAAAAATGATGATTATATGAGGGATTAGTCCATCACGATATCATTCTAATGGTGTGCCACACATGGTATATTCTCTATTTAAAATTAAGGGGTTGTAGATATGGAAGGGAGGAAGGAGGTTGACATATGGCAGACGTCTGTATCGTGAAAATATGTCCTCTTTTTGGAATAAAAATAGACATGTATCAGCATTTTCTAAACATCTAATGAATACTGCCAAATATCAGGTTGGACTGTTTTGATTGGCCCAATCTGTATAATTCAAGGATGAAATAAAACACTTAATTATTATTGTTAATTATATATCACGGAACTGACAAGCTAATATATCTGATTATATCCGATCTTCATCGGAACTAAGAAAAAATATTCAAATTAAATAAGGAACAAAACAGGTTAATTTGCAGTTAACAAATGCTCTTTCCAAGTCGAAAAATACGGTGCTCCATTAATTCCATTAAAATGTTTCCTTGTTTAAATGACATAATTTTTAAAAGTGATCACTCATATATTTTTAAAAAATCCAAACAATTTTTATTTGATTGAATTTATTGATCGTTCTATAAAACTTAAATCGAATTTCAACAAAACTTGAAACAAATACAATAAAATATCCCATAAATTGTATGATATTGACTTAGAGAATTTGATTTTCTAATATATTTTTATGCCCTCTGTTAAATTCATTTAAATAAACATAAAAAATAGGATCAGTTCAACTGCAAACAATCCAAAATTCAGCGTACTACTAGTGGGAATAGATAGCATATCTAAATCTAATTTAATTAGAACAATGCCAAAGTCGCACCATTATGCAGAAAAAAGTTTTACTAATTTTAAGGGTTACAATAAAGTAGGAGATAATACTTTTCGCTCCGAGACTTTTGTAATCATTCAGTAAAGTTAAATAAGTGTCGTTTTATCTGGGACAAATTTAAAGAAGCGGGTTTTGTTACAGCGTATGCAGAAGACGAATGCCGGATAAATATCTTCAACTATGGTCGTCCTGGATTTTTACCAGAACCTACCGATTAATACTATCATCCATATTTTTTAGCTTCAGAGGATTTTAGAATTAAGAGGCGACTTACAGCGCAGCCACAGAAACCTCTGGAGAAAGATTATTTAATTATTTAATGCTGCCAAAGAATTTGCAGTGACTTTTAGGGGTACGCCAAGTTTTGGATTATTTTGAGCAAGCAGCTTCAGTCATGACGACATTAATATGCCTGCTGTATTGGATGAACCACTACAGAAATTCCTAAGCGACCCCGAAATGATTCATGCCTTAGATAATACTATATCGATATTTTTTAGCGATCACGGATATAAATTCGGTGAAATAAGATATGCGCATTCTGGTTGGTTAGAAGAAAGGCTTCATTTTTTTTATATCCATATTCCTAAAACGTTTCAGAAAATGTTTCCGCTTAAATATGTTAATTTCTTAACTAATAGTGAGAGGTTAATAGTTCCTTATGATATATACAATACTAAGCAAAATATTCTACAAATAGGAAATGACACTTATAAGAGTAAATTTAGTAAAGGCTGCCCAAAAAGTTCTTCCTTATTTTCTGAAGTTCCAGAAAATCGTACTTGTGAAGACGCTTGTATAAACCAGCACTGGTGCACTTGCAAGGGACATACCTACATTAATTCGAAATCTCTTCTGGTCCGTGAAGTAGCCCAATTCGAGGTATCTCAAAACTAATAATTTGATTGAATCCTTAACTAATGGCCACTTATGTTCTATATATTATTTAAAAAACATTCGTTCCGCAGGAATGTCCGAACCATATACTAATCAACTGAATCGGACTGTCAATTATTATTTAGTTATTGTTGAAACTAAACCACCGGCCATATTTGAAGCTACTGTTGAAGCTTATCCTAACAATGGAATTAAATAATTCACTCTTCTTGGTGATATAGGTCGAATAGATAGATATGGTCCAGTTACTGGTTGCATCAAAAGTGGTAGGGTATAAAAAAATTTCTATTGTATGGGATTATTTGAATATTTAAAAAGTTTCTTCAATTAAATATAAATTTTATTCTTTGCCGATTATCTCTTGCGCATTTTTTAATTTACCTTTAAAATCCACTTTAATATAAATGTAGTTTTTATTGAACCGAAAAAATCTCTTCCAAAAACACCCATATTCATATAGTATTATTATTTTATATCAAAAAGCCAATGTTTTGCTTAACGCTGCCTTTCCAATTTCTGTATTTCAGAAAAGAAATACAATTTACCATGTCCCGATGTTATGTAATATATAATATATGTTATCTTATATAAATATATAGTTTATATTTATAAAACAAAATGTTCAAATAATCATTTTAAAGTTATAAATAAAAGTGTAAATCTCAAGAAATAGACTTTTTAATGAAAATTGTATTCCTTTGGTCAAATTTTAATAAAGATTAAAGCTTTTTACTTAAATATTAGTTAAAATTAAACTTTTTTTTAAGAAAACCTGTCTACAAATTTTGACTTATTTTTAACAGCCGTAATAAGGCCGATTGGACAACTACATAAAAATGAGAAAAATGAACATTTTCCATGTCATTATTGTAAAGGTGTATTTTTAAAACACTATTTGAAACGCCATGCAAAATATTGGTATGTTAAGAAACAAAATTAAATTTCCCGACCACAAAATGAAAAAGTTCATCACTTGGCTTGGTCTCAGACGGCCATTGCTTGTGCCATGGAGCTCACGAATGTAATTTCAAAATTAGTGTAAAGATGAAGTAAGTGCGTAAGAAAAGTTAGTATTACAAGCTGCATTAGCAGGTTAAAAAAATATTTGAAGTTACGTATACCTGATACATAAATAAAAAATAATGTATAATGTATAAAGTTTGACGAAAACTTTCTTTCTTAAATGAGTGAAGGTATTTAGAACATTTTAAAACTATTATCTCGATTAATAAGCAGTGTGGAAATCAGCAAATATTTGATCATCTTGTATCAAATATTTATTTATGCCACTGAATAGAATTTGGAAAGTTAGGATAGGAATATGTTAGACATTTTTTTCGATTTTTCGAATTTATTCGATTTAGCTGGCACATAGTGTATATTAAGGTAATTATATCTAAGATTTAATTTAATTTCTTTTTTCATATGTGCCCATTTAACCGATAATATATTTTTTAAGAAAGTAATGTTAACTGAACCTTTGTAACACCATTGTACGAATAATCGAAATGAACAATTTCTTTGTATTTGTAACGAAAGACAGAGAAAAAATGTATTAGAAACACGTTTTATAATCATTTAATTTTAAGTATGAAACAATGGTTTGACTAGAAATCAGAAAATAAAATTACTATATTATGAATTCTAACGTGATGTTGTTATTCGGCCACAATGAATGAAATGGCTGATTTAGTAAAACTGAATTTTCGGCATTAGTAAGATTTTGATGTTAGATTTGTTTTCCGGAAAAACGTACAGTTGCAGAAGGAGCAAAATACGAACAAGAAAACCGTCAGAATTGAATTTTTTCTAGTTTGGCTTCAGAGTCTTCGGACTTTTCGTGGCACTTATAAGAATTGAAAAAGAGAAGGATTTGCATCTTTAATAAAAAGGGCCAAAGAGGTACCATTAATTAATTCGATTTTTCCAACGGTCTCTCGTAAAAAGTTCTTTTTCAGTTCAAGTAACCTTTTTGTATTTTTTATTTCAATTTAGTGTAAATCTTTTAGAAGCTTGAAGCCATCCCCTTTCATTTATTTAAACTTCTATGACGGTCCTTTTTATATTTTCCGAAGACCATGACTTTCGTTTTTATGTTCTATTGGGAAATTGGAAATTGGGTGTTGATTATTAAAAATTTTACAGTCTACTGTTTTTTAAATCCCTACTACATACCCCCTCGGATGATTTATCTAATTATTAAAAGATTCGGTGGGCAGTACAAAATTCAAATTTAGTTAATCAGTTAATCCTTTGATAAACCTCGGCATTAAGTTTGCTAATCTGAACTTATCAGGAATTTCTCTACGTGTACTGTAATCTGTTCATTGTGAAAATAAGTCGGTATAGATAATTTAAAGTTAATAAACCCTGATTTTATGTTTGTATGTTTTAGAAGTGATCTGTTTGTTGCACGAGCGGTAATTATGATTGGGTTGTGATGCGTCGAAAGCTGAAAGAGGTTCAACATGTTTTCCAGGTACACAGATTTGGTTGTCAAATGCTCTGCAACCAGAAGAATGAATTTTACGGAAAAGCAATCGTATTCGGCACGAACGTACGTTGCAGGAGTTTCTCACATAACTGGACCTGGTGGGCATCAGCAGTGCTGGAAGGAAGGAAGGAAGGAAGGAAGGAAGGAAGGAAGGAAGGAAGGAAGGAAGGAAGGAAGGAAGGAAGGAAGGAAGGAAGGAAGGAAGGAAGGAAGGAAGGAAGGAAGGAAGGAAGGAAGGAAGGAAGGAAGGAAGGAAGGAAGGAAGGAAGGAAGGAAGGAAGGAAGGAAGGAAGGAAGGAAGGAAGGAAGGAAGGAAGGAAGGAAGGAAGGAAGGAAGGAAGGAAGGAAGGAAGGAAGGAAGGAAGGAAGGAAGGAAGGAAGGAAGGAAGGAAGGAAGGAAGGAAGGAAGGAAGGAAGGAAGGAAGGAAGGAAGGAAGGAAGGAAGGAGGGAAGGAAGGAAGGAGGGAAGGAAGGAAGGAAGGAAGGAAGGAAGGAAGGAAGGAAGGAAGGAAGGAAGGAAGGAAGGAAGGAAGGAGGGAAGGAAGGAAGGAAGGAAGGAAGGAAGGAAGGAAGGAAGGAAGGAAGGAAGGAAGGAAGGAAGGAAGGAAGGAAGGAAGGAAGGAGGGAAGGAAGGAAGGAAGGAAGGAGGGAAGGAAGGAAGGAAGGAAGGAAGGAAGGAAGGAAGGAAGGAAGGAAGGAAGGAAGGAAGGAAGGAAGGAAGGAAGGAAGGAAGGAAGGAAGGAAGGAAGGAAGGAAAGAAGGAAGGAAGGAAGGAAGGAAGGAAGGAAGGAAGGAAGGAAGGAAGGAAGGAAGGAAGGAAGGAAGGAAGGAAGGAAGGAAGGAAGGAAGGAAGGAAGGAAGGAAGTAAGTAAGTAAGTAAGTAAGTAAGTAAGTAAGTAAGTAAGTAAGTAAGTAAGTAAGTAAGTAAGTAAGTAAGTAAGTAAGTAAGTAAGTAAGTAAGTAAGTAAGTAAGTAAGTAAGTAAGTAAGTAAGTAAGTAAGTAAGTAAGTAAGTAAGTAAGTAAGTAAGTAAGTAAGTAAGTAAGTAAGTAAGTAAGTAAGTAAGTAAGTAAGTAAGTAAGTAAGTAAGTAAGTAAGTAAGTAAGTAAGTAAGTAAGTAAGTAAGTAAGTAAGTAAGTAAGTAAGTAAGTAAGTAAGTAAGTAAGTAAGTAAGTAAGTAAGTAAGTAAGGAAGGGAGGAAGGGAGGAAGGAAGGAAGGAAGGAAGGAAGGAAGGAAGGAAGGAAGAGGGCAGAATGCAATTTATGAGAAAATTGCGACCGTTTCCACACTTTTGGTCCTCTCGGTAAAAACAGTCCAGAACTCGCAAGAGAATTGATAAGATAAGATTCTGAAAAAAATAAAAACAAATCGCAGTACAAGAACTGCGATACTGCGATGCTTTAAAAGGTTAAGAATTCTTACAATAGAAAAAAAGTACTTTCGGGTGGGAAAAAGCTGTACGGAGGAATCTTTGCAATTTGCAATTTCCGTCGTCCTGTATATTCAATCATTTTTGGAATCTTCTCTTCAATCGAAGTTCAACCGTATGTAACACTTATGATTTTATGTAGTCTAGAAGGTCTTAAATAAATAAAACAGTAAAAAACTTATTTGGGACCAATTTTAATCAATTGTGGTTTCCGTAAAATGGAGCTCCAGCTCATTTTGGTGTAAATATTCGGCGTTATTTAAATGAGAAATTTCCCGGACGATGGATTCGTAGACGAGGTAGTATCGAATGGCCTCCACGTTCACCTGATTTCAATTTTTGTTTTATTTATTTAAAACCTTCTGGACTACTGGACTACACAAAATCAAAAGTGTTACACACGATCGAACTCGGATTGAAGAGAAGATTCCGAAAACGACCGAATGTACAGGGTGACGTATTTAAAAAACCAAATTCACTAATAATATTTTGTAGAATTCGGACCAACGATTTACGAGATAATTGTGACCGTTTCCACACTTTTGGTCCACTCCGTATATTTGTTCATTCAAAATCTGTAACTTGTATTTAAGTAATGTTGTTGATCCACAAAAAAAAGCGTCGTAATAAAGATTTTTAGTGTGTCTAAAAAAAGAGAAAGAAATACTTAACGTGGAATTCTTTTTTATTCATAAAAAATGAAATAAAAGTTTCAATAACAAACCATTAAAGAGGTGAACGCAATTTATTGAAAATTCGATTTCGACTTTTATAAACTTTAGTATATAAAATATATAAAATTAAATAAGTAGTTGTTTGCAGATGACGTCATAATATATCTTTATTAATATTTCGGTTTTTCAAAACCAACCTTCATCATCAATTTATAATAATACACAACATTTTTACGTGCATACAGGGTGTACCAATCAGTAGAGGTATTGTTACGTGGTCATGGGAACTTTTTCTGTCGATCCTTATGGACGGACACGCCCCCTCACGTGACCAACCCCCACTCCACCGGCGGCAGCATGTAGATGTGGATGGCCTGAACGTGGTGGCGCTTCAGCAAGAAGATACAGGCTTGAACGTGGTGGCACTTCAGCAAAGTCTTGAACGTGTTGGCAGTTCAGCCAAAAAGAAGAAGAAGGATTCCCGAAACTGTCACTTGACGGCATCGGAGAGCGTCGGCGGCGGCGGCCATTTTTAGTGCATTTTTAGTGCGGTCTTGGTAGTTCAGCTAGAAGAAGAATGGAGCAGCTACCTATAGAAAAGAAGAATAAATTACTATGGTCGAGTCGGCGTGCGCGCGCGATTCACGGCGGTGGCGCACGAATGCCGGTGATCCAAGATGGCGCGATTCACGGTGTGGCGTACGGGTCGAGGTGCCGGCCCGATTCACGGCGGCGGCGTACGAATGCCGGTGATCCAAGATGGCGCGATTCATGATGCGACGCACACAAGCGGTGGTTGGCCACCGTGTGTGTGTGTGACGTAGTCGGACTGATTCGAAGCGAAGATAACGGATGGATGTTGCTTTTTATTATTATTTATACAATGTTGCCATATCGGGGGTGAAACACGGTGGCGCTGCACACAAGCGTCGGCCGGCCACCAGTCGAACAAATTACTATAATAGTTTACCTTGTTTATGAGAGAGAGAGCACGAGCGCTATGGTATTGAGATAGTCCATGATGCTTTTATACAATGTTGCCATATCAGTATAATATCAAAGTATGATTTAAAAGGTTCATTAGCGCTGAGCTGGAGTACACAAAAAAATGTTGTTTATCAAAAATCGTATCGGATATGTCTAAATAAAAAATTTAAAAGCCGTAATGGCTGTTGTTTCTAAAACGGGGGTCTAAAAAAAAACTCCGTTTTCCCTACTACCACTACTTAAAATACAACCAAATTGTTAAAAACTTACCAAAAAAAGTCGATTCTGCAGGTGCGAAATTCATGCTTGAAACCAACCTAATTTTTCTATTTTAAAAAAGGGTCCTTGGTTATCTCGAGAAGTATTTTCTGCATGCCTTTGTATAGGATCCTGAAACAATGTGCTGTTGTAGGTATATCTAAAATAAAACAAGCGTTGTCAAATAATTACCCAAAATGGTTAAAAACTTACTAAAGTCGATGTGTGTATTCACTAAGCTTCAGCATGGTCGATTTAACCTCAAAACTGCGTTTCAAATTTGCACAACGTTAAACTGTATTCGGTATTGAGATAAGCCATGTTGCCATTCTGGTATAGAAAGGTATACTATTAAGGGGAAATCTAAAACAGAACAGAATAAGACATAAAAATAACCGTAATGTGTAAGTTTGCTGTTTTTAAACAATCCTAAAAAACCCGTTTTAGTTTAGTTCAAATACATTCAAATTGTTAAAAACTTACTAAAGTCGATTCTACATGTGTATCTGGTCGTGAATACGTGTGTGTGTGAACAAAAGCTTCAGCATGGTCATCGCGAAATATGATGTCGTTCTTGATTTTAACCTGAAACTGGAGCGGCGGGTGAGAATCTCAATATGTGGTTAACACTCCAGACGATTCGATACATATAATATACTCTTTATCACCCTGTACAATAGCCTGTCTCGCCAAAGAGGTTGGTTACTCAATCTTGAAAACAGGCTCAGGGTGACTGTCTCGCGCGCCAAAGGGGATTGGCTACCCCAATCTTGAACGAGACGCAAGTGCATATTATACATAGCGACTCATTGAAAAATGTAAAATTTCAAAAGTACTGGCAAATAACAAATAAAATTTAATCAAATAAACTATTCAAACATTGTATTGTATTGGGCCGAGTTATAATGGAAGGAGAAAATTGCGCGCTAATCTTTTGTAGCACGAAACCCTTTATACTTCATTACCCTTTCTTCGCAATAAATGGATAGTAGATAAAATAGCATTTGACTATCATCTAAATTGTCTGAAAATTTCTAGCCAAGTACATTTTATAGAGGCCTATACTTATATACATATATTAATCTCTTTTAAGGAATAAAATCGTGTTATATCCATATTATTATACCGATGGTGTTAAGAGAATTTCGACCGATCGTTAGGATAGCGCAATATAAAAGCGCCTCATATTGAGAAGATGAAAGAAAGGAGAAAATTGCGCGCTAATTTTTGGGGCGAGAGAACCTTATATTACGGCACCGATTCAATTATCTATTCTTCGCAAGTCGGTCTTCCTGACCTACCCACGTAGGCTCATGGCTCATCTAGAGAGGCCGAAGGAAAGGAGAAAATTGCGCTAATCTTTTGTAGCACGAAACCCTTTATACTTCATTCCCCTTTCTTCGCAATAAATGGATAGTAGATAAAATAAAATAACTTTTGATGACTATCTAAATTGTTTGAAAATTTTTATTCAAGTATATTTTTTATGCTACGTCGGAGATACGATAACTTTTTTTCACGAGAATCTTGACGTACCCTTTTGTAAAACATATGTGGTGCTTTTAGTTAAAATTAAAAAGTACAGTGCAAAAGATATAAGATAGACCCAAAATGTAGGCCTTCAAGATCACCCCTACTTAAACCCTATCGATTTTACCTGGGGGCTACATGAAAAAAGAATACACTCTACATTATCGCAATTTGAAGCAAGCCCTTGAACACGGGTTAAAATTGATCAAAATTCACAAAGTATTAAAATTTAAACAATCCGTTTGGTTAAAGTCCTATATTGAGCTGAATGTGCCCTTTAAGGACTGTGGTCACTAGCAATTTTAAAAAATCAATTCAAACTTGCCAATAATGCCGTATTCGGTAAGACGATGGAGAACATTAGGTTTAACAGGGAAGTGAATCACCTGTCACAGGTCACATGACTGTACGAGTTGGTAGAAAACAAACCATATAAAATATTCCGACATTATATATGTTGAAAAAGATGAAATTCGAGCACGAAAACAATACTCGGTCAACAACTGGCTTGAAAATTTTTATTCAACTACAAGACAATAGGTACTTGTAATTATTTTAGATATACCTACAACAGCACAATGTTTCAGGAAATAATATTTCTGCACAAAGGCATGCAGAAAATACTTCTCGATATTCCGATGGTGTTAAAAGAATTTCGACCGGCCGTAAGGATAGCGCAATATAAACATGTCTCATCTAGAGAAGTTGAAAGAAAGGAGAAAATTGTGCGCTAACAGCAGCATTTGTGTGTAGATATTTTTGTGAAGCATGCCGCACCCCTACAACAATAAAGATAAACATAAATGGCTATCACTAATTAGTACGCACCTCCCGAAAATGCAATTTCTTTTTAAAATAGAAAAATTAGGTGAGTCATGAATTTCGCACTCGTTTTCCAAAAAATTGAAGAAATTCTTAAAACCAAGCACAATATTTCATCATAATCCGATAAAAACAAATGGCTAGCACTAATCAGCACTCACCTCCGAAAATGCAATTTAGCTATAAAAATGCAATTTCACGGTAGGGGAAAAAAGAAAAATGTACACCAAAATGGGGCCGTTGAAAAGGTTACGGTGTATTATTAAATTAGCGTCTTCTCTGTGTAGTAGGGGAGGGCATTAGACAGGGGCGCGGCTCTAAAGGGGCGTTAAATGGGAAGACGTCAACGCGATTTTTAACAATCGAATTAGAACTGGGGTCATTATAAATTTAAAACATAAAGAAATTAAAGATTTTTGAAGGCCGCATTTAAATTATTTAAATCAAAAATTTAGAGAACGATATTCACACAGCTGATAGAGGTGAAATTCAACCGCGAAAACAATATCTGACTAGCAAAATGACTTTATTCAACTACATGGTAGTAGGTGCTTGTAAGTGCTTAGATATACCTACAGTACAATTTTGTACCCCAACGTCTCAACCAATGTATAAAAGACATAGAAGATTTCCTATCAATTTAAAAAGAATTTCGCTCATCCGCCAGGATAGCGCAATATAAACACGACTCGTCTAGAGAGGGCGAAAGGAGGGAGAAAATTGTGCGCTATTTTTTTGTATCCCATCGTCTCAGCCAATGTATAAAAGACGTAGAAGATTTCCTAGCAGTTTAAAAAATTGTGCGCTATTTTTTCTACCCCCAACGTCTCAACCAATGTATAAAAGACATTAGAAGATTTCCTATCATTTTAAAAAAAGAATTTCGCTCAACCGCCAGGATAGCGCAATATAAACACGGCTCGTCTAGAGAAGGCGAAAGAAAAGAGAAAATTGTGCGCTATTTTTTGTACCCCCTACGTCTCAACCAATGTATAAAAGACGTAGAAGATTTCCTATCATTTTAAAAAAAGAATTTCACTCAACCGCCAGGATAGCGCAATATAAACACGACTCGTCTAGAGAAGACGAAAGGAGGGAGAAAATTGTGCGCCCCTACGTCTCAACCAATGTATAAAAGACGTAGAAGATTTCCTATCATTTTAAAAAAAGAATTTCACTCAACCGCCAGGATAGCGCAATATAAACACGACTCGTCTAGAGAAGGCGAAAGAAAAGAGAAAATTGCGCGCTAATCTTTTGTAGCACGATTCCTTTAGTTAAAAATACCGGGCCTAATGAAGGATTACTACGGGAATCAACCACCACAAAGTTTTGCTTTTTACCATCCGCATCGCAAAGTTTGCCTACGAGTCTTCCAACGTCTGGAGGTTTTATGGCACCGCCTAGGCATTAAGAATTTCGTCCGCCCCGTCAGGATAGTGCAATATAAAGGCGTCTCATCTAGAGAGGCCGAAGGAAAGGAGAAAATTGTGCGCTATTTTTGTAGCACGATTCCTTTAGATAATAAAAAATACCAGCCTTAACGAAGGATAATTGCAACGGTAAAATAACGGCACATTTTGTAGGCTCGCTTTGTAAGTACAGGTGGGCGTGAAGATTTCCTAGCAGTTTAAAAAGAATTTCACACATCTAAAGAGGATGAAAGAAAGGAGAAAATTGTGCGCTAATTTTTGTACACAATGTCTCAATCATAGAATTTCTACCCCCCCCCCCCATTTATCAGGGTGGTTTTCTACAGAGAAGTACAGCAATATGTATGTCGAAAAAGGTGAAATTCGACCACGAAAACAAAAGGGCTTGAAAATTTCTATTCAGCTACATTTATTATAGAGGTTGGTACTTGTACAAAGTTGTGAATGTAGGGTAGTTTCCACGCAGCGATCTATTGAGGCTCGCCCCTAGCTTAGGGTTCGTGAAATTCGACCACGAAAAACAATATTGCCCTAACAAAATGGGGTTGAAAATTTTTATTCAACTACATTTTATAGAGACCGGAGACAAAAAATAAAAATGTGAAAAATCTTATACAAATAATATAATAAAAACCACATACCTGTTACGACTTTTGAATATTTTCAGGTACTGTCTTAAGTCTAAATATGAGGTTCCTCGGAGCTGAAAATAATAAAAATATGAGGTTTATTTTTTTGGAAAAGTGTATAAAAACGCAAAAACCAAAGCATCCTGTGATAAATACACCAATGTAGCCTTAAAACCAATTTGTGATCGTGTAATCAAAACCACAGAAAAAAATAAGGATTGTACATATATAAATAAGCATGTGGGTGTATCTAAATTTAAAAAGAAGAAAATGAGCGAGTAAGTTATACTATTTTACATTTTATATTGAATTTTGCTAAATTAATCTGATTTTAGCGTGCTAGAAATACAAGGTAACCCTGAATTATACAGGTAATTCAAATGAAACAAATATTTTACAATTATTATATTTAATCATGTTTTAGGGTTGATGATGACGAGTCGGAGGAGTAAGATATACTTTCACTTTTAAATGTTGATGTTACTAATATTTCAATTTTAGGGACCTAGAATTTGAGGGGGAGACCCCCTTAATTGGGTAAGTTACTAAAAATATACATTTTACATTTTTATCATATTTAATTATGTTGCAGGTTTAGCGACAATGATGCGGACGAGTAAGATTTACTTTGCCGATATTAAATATCGAGATACTAATATTTTGATTTTAGCGTGCTGGAAATACAGGGGCCCCCTGAATTATACTTATACAGGTGATTTCGGGTGAAACAATTATTTTACATTTATTATATTTAATTATGTTTTAGGCTCGATGTTGAGGCTGAGGAGGAAGAGGAGCAGGAGGAGGGGGAGGTGGGGGAGGAGAAGGAGGAGGAGTTGGAGGTTGAGGAGTATGAGTAAGATTTACTTTTACCCTTAATTACTGTATTGCTAATAATTCGATTTTAGGGAACTAGAAAATAAATCAACACCCACGCCGACAACAGGTAACTTTCCGTAAATATATTTTTACATTTTACAATTTATTAAATTTAAATATGTCATAGGGTAGAAATGAAGAGTAAGGACCCAAAATAAAAATTTTAAAAAACTCCCGCTTGTTTTCTTTAAACCCCATTCCTATCTTTTCTGAAACAATTGCTACCTTCTCTCTGTTTCTGCTGTTAAGTATAAAAAATATTTGTGTTCTGTACAAAAAATAATGTTTATACAGACGAAACAACTAACTCACCGACTCCTTACTCAGCCATGGACATAATACAAAAAATCCGCTGATACGGACCCGGCCGTAAAAAGAGTGTCTTCCTCTCCTGTCCACTCTGCTTCATCCTCATTGATGTAAAAATTCATAGTTGAATAAAGTATGCCATTCTTTGAAAACTGAATTTGAAACAGATCACCCTCAGCATAGTCATTTTTTAACAATATCAACTCGGTGTACTGCACATTGTTGACGAAAAACATCACATACACGTACTCGCCCACTTGTAGGGGTTTAAAAAAAGTAAAAACGGTACACACTTCACAACAGATAAAATTAAATTTAAGCAGATACTCGCACTCAGACATTTTTAAAAGTAATAAAAACCAATATAAAAGGTATCAGATATATATAACAATCACAACATCTACAGTTGGTAAAAGTCTCACGTTTTTCATAAACAACAATGTAAAACCTAGATATTCTAGAAACCACACTTTTCAAACATTATCTACCCTTCTTGATATCGGTTAAGAAAGGATGAATTTAACGATAACTAATGAAAAAAGTTCCACGCTTTTCATAAACAACATTGTAAAACTTAGATATTCTAGAACCCACACACACACTTTCAAACATTATCTATCCTTTTGATACTGGTTAAGAAAAAAGATTATAATTTAATGAAAAAAGCCACACACACACTCTCTCTCTCTCATAAGTAATACAAATCCTAGAAAATATATTTAAAACTTTCACCCGTACTAGCAAATCCTATAAAAAACATAAATCGAACCCGAGCTATCTCTCTCTCTCTTCCGAAAGTGTCTTTATTGAGAATACACAGGGTAAGAATGAATAAAAGAATATAGGCATAAGAAGAAGATGAATTGTGATAACACTGAAAAATATTATACAGGGTTAATATGATTTCATGTATTTTTATTTTTAGGTATAAAGGTTACACAGTTGGTAATACTTTTTTGAAAAGCCTCACGTAAAGGTGGCTTAACGTCAAAAAACGTCAAAACGTGACACGCGTAGCGCAAAACGTGACACGCGTGGCGCAAAACGTGACGTTTTTGACGTAAACGTCACGCGTATGACGTTTATGCGTCACGCGTATGACGTTTTGCGCCACGTGTGTCACGTTTTGCGCCACGCGTGTCACGTTTACGTCTCGCATGTCACGTAAACGTCAAATGCTTAACCTATTTTAGGGGCACACTGTAAATTGTCATTAGCGATGTAATATAATTAAATAAGGTGTAAACGGATACCTAATTTGTGCAACTTATAAAATTATTGCATAAGACTTTCCACAGACACGTTGTTACGCACATCGCCCCCACGAGCGTAGCCATGTTGAATTTTGAAAACTTGAAAACAATACGAAATTATTTATGGCTAGCACCCCCTTTTTAATAATGAACTCCCCGTTGTTTTCTCTACCGCCATTCTGGCTAATCGAAAATTTTTGATAAATTTTAGAAAATCTACAATACAAAATCGTAATTATCAAACCATGAATGAAGTGATAACCTGGAAACGTGTTTTCGTTCAGTCTTATCTAATTTTTATCGGGGAAGCTTCATCCGGTAAGGCAGTTAAAAGTATCTCTAAAGGAGTATTATATTTGTGTTTATTATAACAGGTGTTTATAGTATTTCTTAAAACATAGCGAAAAAGCTCTTTTTTCACGTGAACATATCGTGATTATTTGATTTAAAAATATTTCTGAATAAAATCTGTCTAGTTTACAAAAAAACCAATTTCACCTGTTGGATAATTAGGGAACGTGACCCCTTTTGCACACGGCCCTACAAAAAATTCCGATAAGAATTATTCTTTATTTTTCATAATCTACAACCGGAATGTCTGAAATACATTGTTTTTTAGATATAAAATAAATTTTAGTTTTAATTTTTAAAATATTTTCGAATAAAGTCTGTCTAGTTTACGAAAAATGCAATTTCACCTGTTGGATAATTAGGGAACGTGACCCCTTTTGCACACGGCCCTACAAAATTTAAAAAGTATAAAAGGCGTAAGTACAGGTGTGCGTGATCATTCCTATCAGTTACTGATTAGCTATCGCACAGTGATAACCAATATTTCTGAAAATGGCTAATTTTGAAATTATCAAGGATGTTACAAAACAAATCCGTAAATTTGGGGTCCAGGGCCGAACTTTGGAATTTAAAATTAAAGCTATTCCTGAGGGGGTTGATCCTATAAGCTGGGTGAAAAATGCAATAGAGGATATTGTTTTGAAGGGTACAGAAAACGTGGACTTGGAGGATTATGTTGGATTTACTTTCTGTTCCAAAGATTTTTCAAGGGGCCAAGGATGGGTGGTTTTAAAACCTGCATCTCAGGTGACAGTTGATGACGTGTGGAAGAAAATTTCATCCATATACCAATCAAATTCAACGGGGGTGAATACGGAAACCTTCTGTTTGGGGGTTACCACCGTAAAAATGCCCGTAGGAAAAGGCAGGGGGTGTAATTATAACACTTTTAACGAGGAGTGTAAAAAACGTAGAGGTATTATTTCAATAAATAACAAAGACAACCTATGCTTACCTCGCGCTCTAGTAGTCAGTATGGCATTCCAAAGTAAGGATCCAAACTACGCAAAAATTAGGGATGGTCGTAGACTTCAGGCAGCCAAAGCTCTTGAACTGGTAAAATCCAGCGGGGTGATGATTACTCCAGAGGGATGCGGGATCCCCGAACTTCAGCAGTTTCAACAGTATCTAAAAAATTATAAGATCGTCGTTTATCAATATGGTGGCAAAGGGCGGGATGTTATTTTTGAAGGAGGAAATGACGGCCCTGCTTTAAATCTAATTTTCCATGAGGGTCATTACAATGTCATCACATCTCTAACCGCTGCATTTATGTGTTCATATTTTTGTGAACACTGTCACACTCCATACAGTAATAAAGAAAAACATAATTGCGTGGTAGTATGTTTTGCATGCAAAAAATCACCTGCATGCAATAAAGATGTTGTAAAAAGAGGGTGTATTGAATGCCGAAGAGATTTTTACGGCGATGACTGTTACGAGGCACATTTGAATACGATCTGCAAACAAATAAAAAGCTGTGAGAAATGCTTTAAAATATGCACTAGCCGCAATCATATCTGCGGGGAATTTTACTGTAAGATTTGTAAATCGAAACAATCAGAGGGCCACTTGTGTTATATGCAACCGGACAAAAAAACCCCTCAAATTAATGATTTTTTGTTTGTTTTCTATGACTTGGAGACAACACAAGAAAAAGTCGTCAATGGGGTCATACAGCAGGAACCGAATTTGTGTGTATACAGAAAAGTATGCCACAAGTGTATAAACGAGACAAGATTGTTATTTTGTCAGAGTTGCGGATTCAGAGAAAAAGTTCTATCAGACGATGTAATTCCGAAATTTCTGACCGAAGTACTAGAAATACGAAAAAAATTTAAACAGATTGTCGTTATAGCCCATAACGGTGGCGGTTTCGATCATCAATTCGTATTAAATTACATTCTCACTAAAACCGATTTGAATCCGGACCTGATTATGCGCGGGACAAAGCTAATTATGATGAACGTTGGAAACGTTAAATTTCTGGATTCACTCAACTATTTCCCGATGGCATTATCTGCATTACCGAAAGCTTTTGGGTTTTCCGAATTGAAAAAGGGGTATTTTCCACATCTCTTTAACAGGCTGGAAAATCAGAACTATGTCGGAGGTATACCTGCATTGAAATTCTACGACCCTGACAACTTAAAAGATGATGCGCGCGAGAAATTAATTAAATGGCACAACGAGAAAATTGCTGAAAATTACATATTTGATTTTCAAAAGGAGATTGTAGAGTATTGTGTTTCTGATGTACAGATTCTGACGCAGGCCTGTCTCAAATTTCGTCAGCAGCTGTTGGATACGTCAAATGTGTGTCCATTCACAGAGGCAAGCACAATTGCGTCTGCGTGCAACAAGGTATTTCGGCGAAACTTTTTAAAACCAAATACGATCGGAATAATCCCTAAAGGGGGCTACAGATTCAGAGATAATCAATCGAAAATAGCTTTACAATGGTTGATATGGGAAGAGCATCAAAGAAACATTGAGATACATCATGCGGCCAAAGGTCAAGAGGCCCGAGTTGCCGGGGTTAAAGTTGATGGGGCACATCGAGATACCGTCTTTGAATTCGAGGGTTGTTATTTTCACGGTTGTCCAAAATGCTATACAAATAACCGTGATAAAGCATTAAAAGACGATCCCACTGATTGTATGGAGAATCGGTTCCAACGAACTGTAAATAAAAATAAACATTTGGAGAAAAATGGGTATAAAGTTGTGCAAATGTGGGAATGCGATTTTCGAAAAATGTTAAATAAAGAAATTGAAGAATACACAGAAAACCATTCTTACATAAAATATTTACCTCTAAACCCTAGAGATTCTCTGTACGGGGGCCGAACGGGGAATACAGTGGAATATTACAAGGCGAAAGAAAATGAGAAAATTAAATATGCTGATGTATGTTCACTTTACCCTTATGTGTGTAAATTTGGTAAATTTCCTATTGGCCACCCGAAAAAAATTTATGTGGGAGAGGAAGAATGCAAATTGGCTGATATTTCCCAAATGTCAGGTGTGATAAAATGTAAAATATTACCGCCTACAAATCTGTATCACCCTGTACTGCCTTATAGAATGAATGATAAATGTATGTTTGTCCTCTGTCGTAAATGTGGCGAGGGGGTGAACCAAGACGACGAATGTACTCACGATGACGAGGAAAGAGCTTTAAATGGTACATGGGTGATTGAAGAAGTCGTTAAAGCTATTGAGAAAGGGTACAAAATGATGGAAATCTACGAAATATGGAGTTACAACACTATACAGCTCAGTAGAGAGCAGGAGGGCTTATTCTCAGGCATGATGAATAAGTTTATAAAAATCAAACAGCAAGCCAGCGGGTGGCCAAAGAATTGTGCAACGGACGAAGAGAAAGATAGATATACTGAGGAATTTCTACATAGAGAAGACATTTTATTGGAGTTTTCTGAAATAACCGAGAATCCAGGTTTAAGATCATTGGCAAAACTGATGTTAAACTCTTTCTGGGGCAAGCTGGGACAGAGACAAAACATGCCTAAAACATCTATAATTAGAAATTCTGCTGAATTTTATTCAATGATGTCGAACCCCGCAATAGTTGTAAACACCATTTTACCGGTAAATGAGGAAACGTTAATTGTAACGTGGGAATACAAAGAGGAGGCCTACGATATTTCCCCAACAGTAAATGTTATATTAGCTGCCTATGTTACAGCTTTAGCTAGATTAAAATTATATAGTTACCTGGATCAGGTAGGCGATAGAGCCTTATATTACGATACCGATTCGGTCGTGTATTCTACACAAGTAGGCCTTCCTGACTTGCCCACAGGAAAATGTATTGGGGATTTAACAGACGAATTAAATGGAGGGTTTATTACAGAATTCGTTTCAGGGGGCCCTAAAAATTATGCCTATAAATACAGCTGTAGTAATGGTGGTGAATATGTTGTCTGTAAAGTGAAAGGAATTTCGCTGAACTATAGTGCTACCCAGTTGCTGAATTTTGAAAAAATCAAGGAGATGGTCTTGACAAAAAGTGAGCCTATTTTTATCATTTCGAAGCAGATCAGAAGAACTAAGGATCATGAGGTGATAACCGTAACATCAGAGAAAAGATATCAACCTATGTCAACAAAAAGAAAATTTCTACCTGACCATAGTTCTTTGCCTTACGGCTTTAAAAAATTAAAAAATGAGTTATATATATAAAGCACCAAATAAATTTTTTTAAAACTTACCGGTCTTTTTTTCATCCATATGGTAATCCTTAAAACTGAATGATTTAATCCGCAATTATATCATCCTCCCTTGTAGCGAAAATAAACCGTTATAGGAAAAGCTTCCTACCTGAAATATCCTCGTTAATGTATAGACAACAGCACAGATCGAATAACTCAGTATCCTACGGTAATAACAAATATTCTGCTCACTCTCACTAAGAATTAAATTTATAATTACACCCGTTCTAATTCGATTATTAAAATCGCGTTTACGTCATATCATTTAGTAAAATATTTTCAAACTACCGGTGAACTCTCACTAAGAATTACAACCGATCTAATTCGAGGATTAAAAATCGCGTTTACGTCTTACCATTTACAAAAATATTTTCAAACTGCCGGTACTTGTTACTTTTATCGACGAGTTGAATGGTGCGAACGCGTCTATTGTATACAGGATGTGGGTTTTACCAGCAGAAATATTTTCAAACAGCCGGCACAGATTAACTTGCTACTTTTCGACGAAATGAAATGTTGTGAATACAGTGATTGTATATCGGATGTGGGGTTTGCAATCAGAGATATTTTATAATATCGCCAACTTATTTGAAGTATTTCGATTTTAAAAAAATACGTTATATTTTCTCAATATAAATATTTACCTATGAGTGATTTAAAACTTTTTTCACAAACACTATTCGTCCTAAGGGTCCTCGTACGAACGCTAGTTCGCAGTTCGTGCCGCGCAATCCTGTTCTTAGAGCTAACTCTAAGATGGATATACGGTGTGAACCGCTCGGGATTTCATCTACATAGACTATGTGTAGAGGACCCCGTAACCAGCGTCTTTCCTAAAAATGTATTTTTCATATATATATAACATCACTTTGTTATTTTTAAAAAACTTACATTACGTTCTCTAAATAATAAATATTTAGCTACAAGATCGTGCTTCATTTTTTCACTGAACTTTTTTAAAGTAGATTGTGGTTTTTAGATAAAATAAGGGATCTAGCATTAGCCTATATACAAAATATCATTGGAAGACAATCTAATTATCAATTATGTGCGTATATGGCTGCATAACTATTATTTAATATGATTATTTTTATAATAAAACACAAATACATGGGTGAAGAAATTTATTTTCTGAAAAAAGAAAAAAATACATGGTATAACAATTGAATTCATTTTCCTTCGAGCTATTTACCTTAACGCCCATACCGTTATCATGGCGGCCACCTCCATGAATAGTATGTAGGGTCCCACAGACCCCAGGGGGATGATGTTGGGTGGAGGTGACCCTCCCATCCACGCCCCGTATAAAACGATGACCATTTTTGTCTGTAAAGAAAATCATATTATAATTTAAGAATTTAAAATTTCTATAAACTAGAAAAATAAAAGATAATATTTTTAAAAATTGCTTACCCTATCCGCAGGCTTCAGGTTGGCCCCCACCCTCTTTTTAATTTTTTCTTCAATGCTTTCTACTACAGTAAACAAAAAACTTTTTTATAAAACAAATTTTTTCGTAAAACAGAAAGTACTTACCCATTTTTTCTTTTTATAAAAATGCTAATAAGGAATCGAAAATTTTATTATTATATGCAAATACCCCCCACCGGTTTGGGGTTTTTTAGATAAAGATATCGATAGTTCTTTTCACACGGGAACTTTATTATATTTCTATTTTGTTTACAACATTATGATTTTTAAAATGATTAGATTATGCCTTTTTAAAAATTTAAAAATTGTGTTTTTCCTCTTTAACCCCAGTAAAACACACATTTTGGTATGTAAAAATAATGTTTTGCTATGAATGGGGTACTTTAACAAAATGAAAAGGTAAGGTCTCGAACCACCCCCCCCCCCCACTTTAGAAAGTTTTAACAATCTGGGTGTATTTTTTTTGCCTGGTTGGAAACGGGTTTTTAGAATTGTTTTAAAAAACAACAACTCGGGATATTTTTTAAAATCCATCAGTGTTAATGAATACAAAAATCCCTAAATTATACTCTAATAGTATACCCGATTCTATACCAAAATGGCAACATGGCTTATCTCAATACCGAATACAGTTTAACGTTGTGCAAATTTGAAACGCAGTTTTGAGGTTAAATCGACCATGCTGAAGCTTAGTGAATACACACATCGACTTTAGTAAGTTTTTAACCATTTGGGTAATTATTTGAAAACGCTTGTTTTATTTTAGATATACCTACAACAGCACAATGTTTCAGGGCCCTGTACAAAAAGGCATGCAGAAAATACTTCTCGATATTCCGATGGTGTTAAAAGAATTTCGACCGGCCGTAAGGATAGCGTAATATAAACATGTCTCATCTAGAGAAGTTGAAAGAAAGGAGAAAATTGTGCGCTAACAGCAGCATTTGTGTGTAGATATTTTTGTGAAGCATGCCGCACCCCCCTACAACAATAAAGATAAACATAAATGGCTATCACTAATTAGTACGCACCTCCCGAAAATGCAATTTCTTTTTAAAATAGAAAAATTAGGTTGGTTTCAAGCATGAATTTCGCACCTGCAGAATCGACTTTTTTTGGTAAGTTTTTAACAATTTGGTTGTATTTTAAGTAGTGGTAGTAGGGAAAACGGAGTTTTTTTTTAGACCCCCGTTTTAGAAACAACAGCCATTACGGCTTTTAAATTTTTTATTTAGACATATCCGATACGATTTTTGATAAACAACATTTTTTTGTGTACTCCAGCTCAGCGCTAATGAACCTTTTAAATCATACTTTGATATTATACTAATATGGCAACATTGTATAAAAGCATCATGGACTATCTCAATACCATAGCGCTCGTGCTCTCTCTCTCATAAACAAGGTAAACTATTATAGTAATTTGTTCGACTGGTGGCCGGCCGACGCTTGTGTGCAGCGCCACCGTGTTTCACCCCCGATATGGCAACATTGTATAAATAATAATAAAAAGCAACATCCATCCGTTATCTTCGCTTCGAATCAGTCCGACTACGTCACACACACACACGCGGTGGCCGACCACCGCTTGTGTGCGTCGCATCATGAATCGCGCCATCTTGGATCACCGGCATTCGTACGCCGCCGCCGTGAATCGGGCCGGCACCTCGACCCGTACGCCACACCGTGAATCGCGCCATCTTGGATCACCGGCATTCGTGCGCCACCGCCGTGAATCGCGCGCGCACGCCGACTCGACCATAGTAATTTATTCTTCTTTTCTATAGGTAGCTGCTCCATTCTTCTTCTAGCTGAACTACCAAGACCACACTAAAAATGGCCGCCGCCGCCGACGCTCTCCGATGCCGTCAAGTGACAGTTTCGGGAATACTTCTTCTTCTTTTTGGCTGAACTGCCAACACGTTCAAGACTTTGCTGAAGTGCCACCACGTTCAAGCCTGTATCTTCTTGCTGAAGCGCCACCACGTTCAGGCCATCCACATCTACATGCTGCCGCCGGTGGAGTGGGGGTTGGTCACGTGAGGGGGCGTGTCCGTCCATAAGGATCGACAGAAAAAGTTCCCATGACCACGTAACAATACTTCTACTCCAATCTTACCACAAAGTGCAATAACTCTCTTCTTATTAATTATTGAAATATTTTTAAATAGTGTATCTTCAATCTCTCCATAATTTCCGTTTACAACATTTTCGGTATCATTAATAAGAAGAGAGTTATTGCACTTTGTCGTAAGATTGATACACCTTGTATACACGTAAAAATGTTCTGTTGTGTTATTGACAAATGTTAATTATAATATAAATTGGTGATGAAGGTTTTAAAAAACCGAAATATTGGAAATAGAAAAATTATTATTTTCAAAATTATTCTTTTATTTTAAAAATTACAAAATATTTATTAAGTTGTTTCATGTACAAAGATCAGAACAAGAATACATAAAAAATGAATTTGCATGATAATGCGAAGAATGCAACTTTAACCTGAGCCGTTCTTAATATTTATGTAATGATGAGCTTATTTCTTCACATAACTCCTCCCTCCTTAGGAGAAAACAATACCGATGAGGGGTTGTTTTCAAGTTGTACTCTTGGTGTTGTGGGATTTTCGTGTTTCTTTGATCTCTTCTTACAGGACCATATGCAAATGATGATTGTAATTATTACTATAGATGTTAGGCTTTGCATGTTCCATATTACAGGGTGGATCTCCTCTTTTTGTACTGGTTGGCTTGATTCTATTTCCTTTCTTAGTTCTTGAATCGATTTGAAGTCAATAGAATGTCATTTCAGAGGCGAATTTTTATTTTTTATCGGACTGGCCGACGACTGGGTCCACTCTAATTTCGGTAATATCAGAGGATTTATACGAATTTTATCTTCCGTGTTTTTGTATAGATTTAACAGAAATTGTGTGTTGATTTGTTCTATTATAGTGTGATGCAATACAGCGATCTCTGCTTTACAAATTGGTTTTTCGGCTCGAATCAGAGGTATGATGCAAGTGTCGTTGGCAATCTTTTCACATTGTTCGCACAGGTATGTATCTTCAAGTTTGGGACAAGGGTTTTCTTGATATTGGTGGAGTGTCGTACTGAGTACAAGGAATTGGTTCGGTGGAATGAAAATGGAATTTTTGAAGGGTAAGGCAATTATTTGGTAGGTCTGAAAGTCGCTATCAATCAAAATAGGAATATGAATAGGAAATATTATTTTTGAGAATTCGAATTTTACTTGGATTCCTGTTAATTCATAATAATTATATGGGTTCTTGAATTTAATGATTTTATTTTCGCCATGAATCGATAAAACATAATTCACTAAATCCATTAATTGTTTTAGCGGTATAATTGAAGTATACAGGGTGTTACTATATTCGACCGACAACCCTTTACCCCAGAGAGCTCTCGTTAATTGAATTTTGATATAGGAACATAAACCCTTAAAGGGCTTAGTTTCCGAGATACAGGGTGTTAAAAGTTTGAAATCAAAATTAAAAATTTGTCATAAATCAGAAACGCCTCCATATATTTTTTACAAATTTGGTGACCAATATGCTCTTTAAGAAAGTAATATTTTGACATGAACTGACTTTTGAAAAATTTAACCAGTGGCGCGCTATCAGGGTTTGTGGCAACTTTTATTGCCCCTAGCTCTTACGCCACTGGAACAAATATTTTTTTTTTATTTTTTTAAATTTTCTGTTCATTTTTAGGTAAAAAAATAATAACCTTTTATGGAGCTAAAATGAACGGTGTTGTAGATATTTGATTCTGAACAAAAGTCTGCAAGTACTTAGATAATTCACAAATTATGATTTGTTGTGTAATTTGCCCGTCGGCGTTTTGCTAAACAAGTAAGTATTTGCTTTTAATCCATACTATTAATTCGATTTCGAATAATAACTAAGCGTTAGGCGTTAGTTGAAAAAAGAATACATGCTATTTCTGAGATTTTCTGAGAACTTGATAAAAGTAAAAATCACAATAACGCAAAAGCTATCAAAATTAAATTCAAACAAATGTATTAGATACAACAATAACAAAATTGACAAAATTACAATAGTTGTTCAAACTATCGGCCGTTTACTTGTAAGCACGTTCTACACCGTTGTCTCATTGAAAAACGTGTTTTTGAGAATAACTCCGGATTGGACTGAATGAGTTCTGTCGCAGCTTGAATTCTCGCTATTAGATCTTCTTCAGTTTCAACGATGGTTTCGTACACTAAGGACTTCATGTAGCCCCAGATAAAAAAATCGATAGGGTTTAAGTCGGGTGACCTTGGAGGCCAACTTTGGGGTCCACCCCGACCAATCCATTTTTCTCTAAATCGTCTGTTTAGGAAATTTCTAGCACTTGCAGCAAAATGAACAGATGCCCCATCGTGCTGAAACCACATGTGTTGTCTAATATTTAACGGTACATTTTCCAACAATTCATCTAACACTTCTTCCAGAAACCGCGTATAAATATCTCCATTTAATTTATTTGGAAAAAGGTAAGGCCCGATTAAACTATCCCCAACCATACCCACCCACACATTCACCGAAAATTTATGCTGAAATCCACGTTCACGAACAGTGTGGATTTTCTTCATCCCAAACGTGACTGTTTCTGGAATTAAAAATGCCTTCCCTGGTAAATTTGGCCTCGTCTGTATACAATAAATAATTTGGGAAATTTCGATTTTCACGACACTTTTGTACATACCAGTTTGAAAATTCCATACGTACCGGAAAATCTCTAGGTTCTAATGCTTGAACCCTGGTGAATTTGTAAGGACGCAATATTTGTTCTTTTAAAACTTTCCATACAGTATTATTGTCCACTCTTAATGCATGGCCTAGAGTTCGAGTACTTAAAGATGGCCTTTCAGAAATATTATTTAATATTGCCTCTTCCAGACGCACAGTCCTTGTTGTTCGTGGCTTTCCAGCATTATTTCTATTAATTAATAAGTTTCCAGTTTCTCTCAGTCTTCTTTCAATACTTCCAAATGTAGAATGATGTGGAATTCGACGATTGCGGAATCTTTGTTGGTATAAACGAGCTGCCAATCTATCATTTTTTCGAGCTTCCCCATAGATCATTAACATATCGGTCAATTCTTCAAATGAAAAATTCATTTTGTAACAACAAAATTAATTTAAAAACTAGTTTAAAACTGTATTGTTTAATCTACCAAGATCTTGTCAAATACACGAACTATTAAAAATTTGTCACGTGCCTGCTAGATCAGAATTTAGAAATATTGAGTAGTTACAAATTATTACTTTTTTACCTAAAAATGAACAGAAAATTTAAAAAAATAAAAAAAAAAATATTTGTTCCAGTGGCGTAAAAGATAGGGGGATAAAAGTTGCCATAAACCCTGATAGCGCGCCACTGGTTAAATTTTTCAAAAGTCAGTTTATGTCAAAATATTACTTTCTTAAAGAGCATATTGGTCACCAAATTTGAAAAAAATATTTGGAGGCGTTTCTGATTTATGACAAATTTTTAATTTTGATTTCAAACTTTTAACACCCTGTATCTCGGAAACTAAGCCCTTTAAGGGTTTATGTTCCCATATCAAAATGCATCAATTAACGAGAGCTCTCTGGGGTAAAGCGTTGTCGGTCGAATATAGTAACACCCTGTATAAGCTACCTAGATGTGCAAACATAATAGCCTTTTCTAAATTATCTACAAGGTTTATTAAGTTTTGGCAATTTAATACGAGTATTATTTGATCGAGATCGGTAACCGTATATACATGAACAGTTAGTCGGTGAAAATTTTTGACATATTGTAAATATCACTCAATCGTTTTTCTAACAATAGCTGATTTTTGTACAGGTTACTTATTGATTTGTTATAATGATCAATAAACTGTATATTAAGAGAGTATTGCAATTTCAATTGGTGTGTAATTGAATTTTAATTTTCGATTTAATTTGGAATTTGCGAATTATACTTAATTTCGTCATCATGATATAAAGTTCTAAAAAACCATTTAGTTACAGTTCCAAACCCGTTAAATAATCCCCTTTTAGTTCTATTTATGTTTTTAACATTGTAAAAGGCAAGATTATTTAGTTTTACTCTAGTGGTATTTAATAAATATTTTGCATTTTCAAATAGATTATATACTAATTCTACGTCTTCATATTTTGTAAAATTTAATGAAGTTTCTAACTTAATATAAAATTTTTCAGCATTTGCCAACTGGACGATTAATAAGCTGGTGTCGACAAAATGTAGAAAAGTATGTTTCGACGCACCCTATTATATCCCTAACGAGGTAATTCATCGTGACATCCCTCTGGAATCCGTCAAAGAAACAATAACTCGTTTTAGTACAGTGAAAGAGTGTCAGCTCATCCCAATTTGCTAGCCAATCAGTAGTTAAATGTGCGCGACAACAGTGAAGTGCGACGATCTGAATGATGAACATAGATAAGTTTAGATAGGAAGACAGAAAAAAAAGGCTTAGATTAAGTTTAATTTAAAATAGGGTACTCGCTGGAGTAATTCTCAACCAGTCATCCACCCATCCATATCAATTAATTAAAGGATATTAAACGCATACGCACATCTTACTAATAATAATTTAAAAATTTTTTCTTCTTCTTACTTTTGTAAAATACGAACTCCAACTATTCGGATTTTAGCGACTATATTCAAGGTATTCAAGGTAAAAGTCAGAATTTCGTGGTTGGCTACATTGATTCTAACCTTTAATCGAATTTATTAATAGTTTTTTATTAGAAAAAAAACTTATTAACAGTGACGACAGCTAATTTGGTTATACGGTTTTACGGGATGTGTTAAATAATAATTTGCTAACAAATCTTAATAGTATCCGGGATATTAAAGATATTTTGTTCTGGTACAAGTTACACGGGGTAAAAACGTTCCGCTACTGCAATAAAAGAAAATTGTGTGTTCTCGAACACATTATTTTATATTTTTATCGGTTATACGGAAAAACGATTGAAGTACGCTACACATGATTTCGAGTTTCGAGTAAAACGCATTTAAAGTAAATTGAGACGTATATTTCGTTTCATTTAGTAAATTACTTCATTAATTAATTTTCAGTTTCTTGTTGTAACGCTACATATAATTAGAAAAAAACTACACATTAATCAGGTTAAGTACCTTAATAATTAACGAGTTATTTAGCCTTTTAAGAATTATTTCTTTTGTTTGTTTCAACTAAAATTTTGCATTTTTAACTTTGCCCGTTTTTTTCTTTAAAACTCGCACCAAATTTTGTTTTCTTTTTCTTCGCATTTTTTCTGTATATTTGATATTTTCTCTAAAAATCGTACTTATTTAAAAAGTCACCTTGAAAAAATTTTACTTTTTTCACCAAATTCAAAATGTCAAATTTTGGAAAGAACAATTTTTAAAACAAAAATTCCGAAATTTTGAAAAAGTATTTTTTTTCGGTAACCCTTTTTTTCCAAAACAAAAGATTTAAAAAAAATTGAAAAAGAAACGAAATTTTGAGGAAAAATAAGTGAAATTTGGAAAATAGTGCCGAAATTTAGCATTTTTCGTCCTATTTTGAAAATTCGCTTTTTTCGAAATTTCCTTTTTCAGGTACAAATCGAGGAATTCAAACTAAATTCCCTTTTTTGTTTAGAATCCGCCCCCGGACTCCCCAATTCTTATTGCAAGAGCTTTGCCGAGACGTGTTTTTTTGAGCTCATCTCGTATATTTTTTTTCGAGTATGGAATTTTTAATGTGGAAAATTTTGTATTTATTCGAATTTTTGAATGATTGTGTATAAAGAAAAGAAACAAATTTTGCGCGATTTTTCCAAAAATTTTTTTTTGAAAAATTCTCTTTTTCTTCAAAATTTCATTTCTTTTTTTTTCAAAATTCGAAATTTTGCTATATTGTTTTTGAAAAATTCTTTTTTCTCAAGATTTATTTTTTATCACAAAATTGAAATTTTTGTCTAATTAAAAAATTGGATTTTTTGAAATTATTTTAAATTGTATTTTTGTCTGTTTTATATAAAAATATTAAAAATATCTACTGAATGTTCTTTTTTTTCGCAAAAAACTAACACATTTTTGACTTTATTGAACACTTTACTTTATTATTAATTGGCGAGTATTTTTGTAATTATTTAAAATAATTAATATTGTTATAGTTATTAGTAGTATAACTAGGCCACTTTTGGCTCACGACCTTGAAAATGGCCTTTAAAAGTGGCCTTGGTGGTTTTGGAAAAGTGTCCTCGGAAAATGGCCTTGGAAAATTTCCTTTACTGCCGTCCCCGACCTTGAAAATGGTCTTGAAAGTGGCCTTGATGGTTTTGGAAGAGCAGCCTTTGGAAAATGGCCTTGGAAAATGTCCTCCGCCGCCGTCCCCGCCCTTGAAAATGGCCTTAAAAGTGGCCTTGATGGTTTTGGAAAAGTGGTCTTGGAAAATGGTCCCCCGAGAGGGTCTTGAAAGTATCCTTGGAAGAGCCGCCGTGTGTGGCCTTTATGGCCCGCCGCCCCGGAATCCTCCAGCGCCGCCGCCGGCCCTGCCGACGCTTGCACGCATCCCGTGTTACGTTGTGGCGTAATGTTGGTTGCGTGCGGGCTGCAAATCCGTCCGACGCAGGCACATTGCATAGGCTACCCGTTTTACGTTGTAGCGTAATGTTGGTTGCCTATGCATGGTTACGCATCCATCCATAATTAAACAAACCAATAATAAATAAGAGAGATTTATTCAATATAATACAAATAGAAAATTATTGCCATTCATAAATCCATCTTCTAGTTCAATCGGCTTGAGGAAAATCGCCGCCGGCCGCCGCTGCCACGACCTCGCGGCGGTGCTCTCACTCAGCCAGCTGGGTCCGCGAGCGCGCCGCCGCCGCCTCGAGGCTGCGACGACGACGACGACCGCGTCTGATATCACTCTCAGCCAGCCGGGTCCGCGGCGACCGTGAATCAGGAGCGCGCGTGCCGCCGCTATCGCCCTCGAGGCTGCGACGACGACCTTCGTCAGCTGGGTCCGCCGCTATCGCTCTCGCGATGACGGTCGCGGAGATAACCCATTCATATTTATAATGTTAGAGATGGGACTCAACAACAACAACAACAAGAACAAGGTTGTTATACCTCAATATTAGATTATTAAAAAAAATAGCGAGAGTTTGAGCAGCTACTAAAGCTCAAAATATTGGTTAAGGACATTTTTTAAATCGAGGTTATTTTAAATCCCCTCTCCTTTATCTTCATGCATATATATAGAAGTTTTATAGATATGCAAAGTCAGTTGAAAAATAAAAAAATGGCAACTAGTAGTGAAACAATTACAAAAGTGAATAATCTTAAAAATCTCTTGCGAGACTTATCATGGCATTTGTTTAAGCAAGAAAGAATTTACGAACGTGAAAGTGTATATGGTATGGGTCGAATGTATACAGAAGAGGAATGTCAAATATTAACTGCTCGACATCGTAAAGGATCTCAAGTCATGAACGATTACGTAGATGGAATTATTTGTATATGCTGCTTGGTAAATATACTTAAAAAGTTAGAGTTTGAAGGGTATCTACGCAGAATGAAGAAATATTTACCCTCATATCTTATCGATGATGATGATGATGATGATGATGATGACATTCTAGTAGAAGAAGAAGAAGAAGAAGAAGAAGATATGAAATATAATACTTTATAAAATATTGTTTTAATAAAAAACGTAATTCTTAATAAGCATTTTTTTTTTATTCATAAAAAGATATTATTTTTGACAGTAAAGTTTTTAATTGTTCTTTTAAGCTGTCTTCAGGACATGGAATACCAAAGAGATTCCAATTAAAGGGACCTGCTGCAACAACTTTTCGTGTATCTTCACTAAATTTATAGTAAGTATCTTGTTGAAAAAAGTAAATGTAACCATCTGTAAATCTAAACGCTGACGTAATACCGGGTGGAAGCCCAGGAAATTGATCTGTTATTCGTCCACGATTACGTATTTCTTGAGGTGTTTCCAGAAACTCAATGTATGAAGTGTTATCGTAAAATATAAAAATGCTTCCACTATTTGTTTGAAATATAGCATTTATTAGAACGTCTTTAGATAATGGTAAAATAAAATCATGTTGAATATGTAATTCTGGGAATGAGGCTGCATAACATCTTCTATTAGCATAGGTAATCAGATCTCCTACAGCATTTTGAAAAATGTGAGTTATAGTAGATGTTTTTATTTCTTTAGGAAGATATGATTCAATTAAATCAAAATGTTGTGGTATTCGCATATCATTAAGATCAATTTTCCATAATTTACGATCGCTTCCAATATATAAACGATAATTGGGAAACGATGATGTGCTAGCGAGAAAGATAAAATCAGGTGATTTAAGGCTACATAAATTAACTGAAGTAGGTAGAGGTGGTGGGGGTGTTGTAGTACTAGTAGTAGTAGTAGTAGTAGTAGTAGTAGTAGTAGTAGGGTTAATTGGCAGATAACGACGTGTTGGTATAGGACCATAAAGTGCTTCAAGAGCCATTTTATCGTCTTCATGTAATGATGATATATCGCTTTGATACCATGGGTACATTATAGCATTTTCAATGCCACTATGACCCAAACCTAATGTATGACCTATCTCATGAACTAAAACTACCAATAAACTGCTTTCATTATACGGAACATTCGTGATATTCAAGCTAAAATTCCAATTTTCATCAGAATCAAGATGAACCTCAATGCAATTATTGTCGTCCCTTGGATAATAGGCATGACCCATAACTTTTCCAGGTCCATCAAAATTCTGTGGACATTCAGCTTTACCCGAACAACTTGTTCGAAAACTATGACGTTTACTTCCGAGGGTTATGGTAATATCAGGTTTTGGCATAGCTATTTTAACATTGGTAAATGTAAACTTTGAATCTTTAGCCCAAATTTCAAAAGCTTTTGCGGCTACTGTAATGTACTTTCTTGATACTGATGGAAAATGCCATTTTAAATTAGTTTTATTCCATTTTCCGTGTACCGTATATGCATCAACATATCCAATATTTTCATCATAATTAGAACATCTTGGTCGCTTCATTAATCGAACAGTTTCATCATTTAAGGTACCATCAACATGTAAATTAAATTTTTCTTGAAAGTCGATTAAATACGATTCGAAATTTTCTAAACTATTATTATTACTAACAGAGGTTATGTAACCATATTGTTTTAGAAAAGAAATAGCATCTTCTTGATTTATATGAGTAGTGGTACTAGGCCGCTTTTGGCTCAAATTTGACCTTGAAAATGGCCTTTAAAGTGACCTTGGTGGTTTTGGAAAAGTTTCCTCGGAAAATGGCTTTGGAAAATTTTCTTTACCACCGCCCCCGACCTTGAAATGGGCCTTGAAAGTGGCCTTGATGCTTGTGGAAGAGCAGCCTTTGTAAAATAGCATTGGAAAATATCCACCGCCGCCGCCCCCGGCCTTTAAAATGGCCTTAAAAGTGGCCTAGATGGTTTTAAAAAATGTGTTCTTGGAAAATGGTTCGCCCCGTGATCCTTGGCGGCCGCCTCTAAAAAGTGGCCTCTAAAAAAGTGGCCTTTGAGGCCCGCCCCCCAGAAATTATTCCAGCGAGCGTCACCGCTGACGCCGGCACTGGAGTCCACACTTTTAATTGCTGCTGCATAGACAACCACCCTGTTTACGTTGTAGCGTAATGGTGGTTGCCTATGCATGCATGCATCCATAATTAAACAAACCATAAGAGATTTATTTTTTTTATTCAATATAATACAAATAGAAACGTATTGCCATTTTTTTAATCACAAATCCACCTTCTTCTTCTTCTTCTTCTAGTTCAACCGGCTTGAGGAAAATCGCCCATAATTTTCTCCACACTGCTTTTAAATGACTGCAATAATTAGAAAAAATTAAAATAAAAAAGTAAAAAAAAAAAAAACTTACTGATTTAGCGGCGGCTGAGGCAGCGTCGTCGTCGTCATTGAGATCGTCGCCGCCGGAGACGGTTTCCAGCGGCGGCGGCATCGTCGTCGTCGTCGTCGTAGTCGGAATCGCTCATGTTTTTTTTGAACTAGGTGTGCTGACGACGGATGCTCGCGCAACCGACTCAGCCGCCGTTGAAACCGGGGTCCGCGCGCCGCCGGCCGCCCTCGCAGCTGGAATCCGCGCGCCGCCGACCACCCTCGCAGCTGGAATCCGCGCGCCGCCGACCACCGATGCTGGGATCCGCACGCCGCCGGCCGCCTCGACCTCACGACGATGCTCTCACTGGATCCTCGACCGTGAATTACGAGAGAGCGCATGCCGCTATCGCCCTGCAACGACCTTCGTCAGCCTCGAGCGCACGTGCCCGCTATCGCGGTCGCAGCAGAGATTTTTACACCATATCTTTGTCGAGCAAAATTTTTCACAATATTTTTTTCTACTCATTTATTAAAGACATATACATCACCTGTTATAAGTCGTATGTATGGACGATTATCTAATAATAATAATAGAGGATAGTAAGTTTAAATAAAAAAGAAAAACAGTTTTAATAATATATATATTTTTTTAAATGTAAATTATATTATAATAGATATAATGGATAATAGTAAGTTTTAAATGTCCAAGGATATTGATATCACTGATCCGAATGATGATGGAAACCCCAGGGGAGGGTGTCATGTGAATCATCTAATAATTTTCGTTTATCATCTAATGAATTTAAACCAATTTTTGTTTGATTTATGCTGTAAACTTTATGTTTAAACGATTGAATTGTACACTGCGAAATAATTTTATCTTTCTTTTCAATTAAACAATCCACATAATCTTGAAAACTTATATCATTTTTTACTACGGAACTTTTAATACCTTTTGATTTTTTAACTATAGATTTATCCTCAACTTTATACGTATACATTTTAGATCTTAAGCCTATGAAATGAGTTATAATTTTACCGTTTGTCTCATCCTTCATTAGACCTGGAACCTTCTTATTACACAATGGAATTTGATATGGGTTATTTGATGCATAATCACTAGTGTCAAATCTGTCAATATGGGCATTAATCACCTCCTTATACACATCATTACATTTAATCTCATAGATAAAAGAATCTGTATCAGTATATAAGATCTTACAAGCGTCATTTCCTAATTTAGATAACATAAAGTCATAATGAAATTCATACATACATGTTTTTGAAATATCTAAAATAGACATTCCAATGTATATGGGTTTGTTGAATAAAATTTCTGATTTACGTAATTCAATAGCCATTAAATCATCCGAAAAAATGGTTCTACTATGGAACCTTGGACTTGCTATTAAATTTTTTGCACCATATCTTCCCTCCCACTGCGAAACTAATTTAACTACACGATGTTTTCGAATATTTTCCATCGTTTTACCGTATACTGAATTTACTTTTAATTTATAATAATCTTTTTCAAATTTGTTTGTTGTTTGTGCTCGAAACTGTGTATTTAAAGTTACGTATGGTTTTAACCATGCTGATTGTTTAAATTTTAAAACTCTATGTATTTTACGAATGACTAACCCATGATTTATTGCTTGTTTTAAAGCTCGATAATGAATAATGTATTTAGTTTTGTTATAAAGCGTTGTTAAAAGTTTACAAAATTTTGATCCTTCAGGTTTTCTATGCTCACAGCAAAAAGGAAAATCCTTATGCATACTATGAAGGTGATGGGGATAATCTAAGTCAACCTCCAGTATATACCCGATGTCTGCGTCATCGGGAATACTCAATACATCTATATTTGTATCATCCCATTCAAATCCGCCATATGGAAGTGGTTGTGACATTGCCCAACCGTACAAATTATTGACGTCTACGTATAATAAGTACTTGTCAGGTTTAGATCTGTCATAATCATGCATATATTTATTATTCGCCTCGGAATAACGACAACAACATTGGCTAATCCCACCGCGTATCGCGTTCTCAATAAATAATATCATATCAATGTCATGAAGAAGCTGTAATTTACATCCGGTATACCGTAACATGCAGTCCCAACTATATCCGGGTATGGTGTAGTAGCAGGCTGGGTCCAGACCACTTGTACTATATCCGATTTTTCGAAATCTCTCAAAGACATCGGCCAACAAAATAATGTCAGTTTTCAAATACAAATCTGAATATTCACCTAAATTTTTTATATTAAAATATCTCCATACCTTTTGAGCATGTTCATACTGTTCATTAGTAATATCTTTATTGTTAAGTTTATTAAAAAAACAGATTGTGGAGGTAATTGAGTTTCCTTAAGCTTATCAATATTGTCAATGTAGTCGTATGGAAATACACCTTTACGTGTAAGTAAGTAAAATTGCTCTCGAGTACAACATTCAAATGCATACTTTAAATTGTTAAAGTCTTGCATATCCAAAAGGGATACTAATTCATCTAAAGACGTTCCTAAAAATCGCAGCGAATCTATAAAACGAAATTTAATACCGTTAGCCATGTGTTGAGTGAATGATATATACTTTTCATTATTTATTGGTAGTAAAGAAATTTTACCTAATTTAGCCAAATCTCTTATGATAAAGTGACTATCGTAACCGCTTAAATTATGGAAAACAATTGGAACTACAAATCGCTTTCTAAAATTCAAATTACATGAGTTATGAGCAAATCCTCGAAAATCTCCAGTAAAATGATCATGATCTCGCACGATAATGTCCGTTTCAACAAGTCTTTGTTCGCAAATATGACAAATATGAGCTTTAAAATTTGAAAAATTTTCTCTCATGGGAACTATATTCTTAAATTTAGATTCAACCATTTGTGCGCATACTACCATTTCATTGGCGAACCATTTCATACAGTCAGGACCTCGATAACTGTTAAAATATGACAGACTATTATCATAGTCACATTTAACATAGTAGCCACAACTGAATGCAATGTGTCGCTGATATTTAATCATGTTAATATTAACATTATCAAGAATCGGTTCTAATAATGATTCGAAATCAGCGTATATCACAAATGGTGTTTTTTGTTTGTAAATAAAATTCTTAAACTTTATAAAAGTTTCCTTCGGAATTGTAATTTTACATTCATTATTTTTTTCACATAATTCTATATGTAAATTCAAACGTTCTTCACTTGAAAAATAATTTAAACATCTATCACAGAAAAATTTTTTATGTTTTTTTCTATTGAGTTGATTACTTAATAATCGTGATAAGTTTTTTATCCAACAATAATGATATTTGATATCGATATGCTGGGTATCGTTAGGATCAGGCGCATCATAATCATTTAACTTAGGAAAATATTGATTTCGAATTAATAATAAATTTATATGTTTTTCCAATTTATTTTTAGTTAAACGTATTGGAACTACTATATACTTATTATTGATTAACTCCAATCCATATACATTTATGGATAAATTATTATTCTTTTCAAAAACATGTATTTTATTTAATTTCATTGGAATCTCCACATTATCTAAATTCAACACATTGCCATAATAAGGATACGATGTAACTCGATTAGAATTTTTTTCTGATGGATATAGAGCACTTACAATGCTCCAATAAAAACAGGCCAAGTCAAAATTAAAAATATTTACACAACTTAGTTTATTAGCAATTTGTTTTGGTAATTTAATAAACGATGAACTATCACCGCCGCCGCCACCGCAACCGTTTCCTACTACAAACTTATTAATATTAACTTCAAGCGATATCACGGATTTTAATGCCCAATTTGACGAACGTTCCTGAAATTCCGATAGTTTAAATAAAATATAGTTGATTATATGATTAGTAAACCATTCAAATAATATTGTTGAAGAATCAATCGGGGCATATTTACTGTGAAAATATTTAAAATCTACTATGTCATTATCATCTACTAATTTTCTAATAAACTGTCCACAAAAAATAGTGTTTACTTTTATTAATGACATTTTTGATAAAACTTTTTCTACTTTTTCGCAAAAAATTTTAAAAGCATCCATTAAAAATGGTAGAACATCTTTATGTCTTAAATTTATAATAATCCCAGTAATAACGTTATTTTTGAAAATTGAAATTAAATCATTCCATTCTACTGAAGTCGGTATATTATGTAATTTATTATATATAACTTTTAAATGACTAATTTTTGTTTGCCACGATCGAACTTGACCTGATAATAAATTAACATTCTTAAGTTTATCACAGCATAAATCAATCGCAATTTTTACATGTTTTAACCATGCTTCACAGTCTATATGAGGAAATTTTTCATAAAATTTTAAAATAAGTTTATCAATATCCTTTATTAATTGGTCGGACATTTTTTAAATTAAAACTTACTATTCACAAACTTAAAGAGTGCTTTAGGGTTTCCTTTTTCAGCGTTCTTCTCATCGACGTAGTCACCTTGATACACCACAGAATATTTTCCGTTTCCCAATTCATCAACGTGATTCTTCAAAATAGATAATGATCGACGTGGTAAGAATATAACTCGATTCTCCAGTTCAAGCAAAATCGTTTCACCATATTTTGAATTAACCAATTTAGCAATGTAGATTTTCTGAGGCTCATTAATTGGCAGGCTTTTCAATGCAACCACCGGTTTATTTTCACCACCTTCTAGGAGAGACGAATTTATTTCATTTAAATTCATTTTTTCTCTAAAATAATATGTACTTTTATTTTTATGCAAAAAATGAAAAATATTTACTTACATTTTTTTTAACGCTTTAACACAAAGAAACTGATTTACTAGTAATATGATGCTGATGATGCTGCTTTCACAATGAAATTATTAATCAAACTGATTTATTAGCGACACGTGTACTGTCTTTTATAATAATAAAACCTAACCTCATATCCTAGATCTTAGCCTCAACCTTTTATTTCAAGGCTGCAATTTATACTCTACTGATGTTGCTCTAACTATAGTTCGATAACGTTTTTGCATCATTCAAGGTTATAATTTGTACTCTACTGACGACGTTGCTCTAACTATAGTTCGATGACGTTTTAGTACATTTTTCATGCATATTATACAGTTTAGTGAGATAAAATATAAATAAGACCTGGTCGCACCTATCGCAAAGGCACATTTCAGGCTCTAAATTGACTTGACTAAATTTTTTTAGATTATAATAAAACTTTGATTTATATGTTTTTAATTTGAATTCTAATACTAATTAGTATAATCTATTGCATATGATATCACCTCATATGGTTTTCCGTTTTGCATAATCATTCTTACCGCCCTCGCTCGCTCCCGTCGTCTTCATTTAAGAATAATTTAGTTCATTTTACGATCAGTTTGCTTTCGACAGGCATGAGTGATAATAAAATAAAAATATTAAGTGATATATCAATAGTACCAATCAAAAAAAAAAAATGTCTAATCCAGCTATGTCGTTGGAGTCGATAGTTGCTGCTGCCACTAGTGCCTCCTCTGATGTCCCCACCGCCGCCGCCGCCGTCGATGATGCCACCTCCAACACTATCATTGAATCAGTAAGTTTTTGTTTTGTTTTGTTTTTTTTTTTTACACTTACTAAATTATTATTGTATAGGAATTTATGGATTTGACGTTCGATGCTGACGATCCCTTCATCAAAAACATATTTTCGGATGTGTTTTTGAAGGAAGAGGAGAACCCTCCAACGCTGTCGATGGATACACCACCTCCGCCGCCGCCGCCGCCTCCGACGACGCCGATAGCATCTTTAAAGAAGAAACGAAAACTAACTGAGGAGACGACGCGGAAATTATTAGACAGAGTTACTGAAAGATACAACTTTTTTTTAGTGTCGAAACCTAGAATATTAAAATTATTAGAAGATAAAAAAAAAATTAAAAATGATATGTGTGAATTACGCAAAAAAATAAATCAATACACAGTTAGATTAGATCAAATTGATAGTGAAATTTTTGCAATATCAGATTCTGAATTTTTAAAATAATTTTTTGCTGCATAATTCACACATATCATTTTTAATTTATTTTTTATCAGATATTTTAATATAATAAATTACTTAGATCAAAATCATTGTGCAATTTCGGATTCAAAATTTTAAAATCATTTTGTAACTCTTGTTGTTCGCTATAGAGTCCCATCTCTAACATTAAATATGAACGGGTCTCGTTTGACTCGATGACTACGACTACGGCGACGACGTTGAGATAGGTTATTAAACCCATTGTTGTTGTTGTTGGCAAATCTATTATCACGCCTCGCTTAAAATCTCAGCGGTTGAAGGCGATAGCGATTTTAAAAATATATATATATTATTAAAACTATGTTTTTTTATTTAAACTTACTATTCCCCTATTATTAGATAATAGCCTGATCACCCTCACACACACACACACACAACTTATAAAAGGTGATGTATATGTCTTTAATAAATCAGTTGAAAGTAGAGAATGTCATTAGTAGTTGAGTACAGAACTAAGCTAAAAAAATATTGTGAAAAAATTTCTTGACTAAACAAAGATATTGTGTTTTACGAAGAAAACAGGCAAGTTTTAAAAGATTTATCAAATTTGTGTTTAAATGATGGTCCTATTAAACGCAAATTATGTGATATTAACAGCGATATTCAACGGTTTGTTGTATACAAACGTACCTAATGGAGTGTCTAATATAGCAGTATGTTTTAATGAAAACCAAAAAGAATGTAACCGCTCTGAATGGCAAATAATGGGTAGAACCTATTTAAATGATGGAAAGTTACAAGTTTTTTACGTAAGATTGCCCTCAACACCATCTGAATTATATTACAAGTTGAAATTATTATTTCCGAATAGAAGTGAAGGTGATCAAGAAAAATGGTATAAAATTGGTGAAACTATCACCAATTGTACTTATCCTCTAGGAATAGGGACTGGAATTGGGGGATTAGTAGGAGGAGGAGGAGGAGGAGGAGGAGAAGTCGATCAACGACAATTTTCAATAACATGTGCTACATTTGGTTTAATGTTATTTATAGCGTTAAAAATGATTGTTAAATATTTAAGGAAAATATTAAATAAATAATATATATGAGATATGTTTTATTTAGTGTTTTTTTTAATATTTAAGGGAAAATAAAAACATAAAAACAGTTTTATACACATTTATTTATAAAACATTTTATACATGTTTATGGAAAAAAATTTAATTAGGTAAAATAGTATTAGTAAACCAAGAAAGTAAATGATCCACGTTTCTTTGCGCACACATAAATTTTCCTTTTGAATGATGATGATGGCAACACTGCTGTGGAATTGTCTGTCGAAAATTTTCCGTATCCCATCTAGTTTTATCATACTTGACTACATCATGGATAATAGGAAATATTTGCAGTTCCTCACACTTACTTTGTAAAAATGAAAGTTTTTGTTCGCCTCTAACGTAAATTATGTCTGCCGAATGAAGTAGGTAATTTTTTAAAATGTCATTAATTTCGCTATATTCAATATAACCGGAGTTAAATCGAATTCCGTGCAGATTTTGCTCTAAATAATTCACAGTCTTTTTATCACTAACACTAAGATTTTTAAATTGTGTTGGCGATTTAAATAGAAAATTTAATCGCTGTTGTCCAATATGAATGGAGAGCTCTTTTGGATGAAACACTTTTTCAATAATAAAACCTTGAATATCTACTAGTGCCACTCGCATGATGATTGAAAATCAACTAATTTTAATTATATTAGGGGAGGCTTTTTTATATCTTCTGTGAATCGTGTGTGACCTATGATACACCTTGATATTATCGAAGTATGTGAAACCAAGGTCGCAATAGAAACCTTGATGCTATCGGAGAGAGATAGAGCGAAGTATGTGAAACCAAGATCGCAATAGAAACCTTGATGTTACCGGAGAGAGAGAGAGATATAGAGAGAGAGAGAGAGAGAGAGAGAGATCTAGAGTCAACATCTATTATTATGAGAGGCTTTTTATTACTTCCGTGAGTGGGTGATATTCCATGAGACAGTCGTGAACTATGATGCAATAAACCTTGGTGTTATCAGGAATCCTACGTCCGATTCAATTTCCAACTTTACATCGACGGTTGAGGACTTTATAGATTCTTCCTGCTTACTACAATCTATGATAAACAATGTACGTAATTTAAAATCCGAAACGGTTAGAAGGGTACGTTTTCGATTAGAGTTTGTGTAGCTAGGATAAAATTCTGTATAGTTGAAATATGCATCGTTGAAGCGGTCACTAGCAAAATCAAATTGCGAACGATCATTAGGATAATAATCGCCATTTAACATTAGTCTAATATTACGAATATTCAAGTGATCAAATGTTGTAGGATCAGCTGTGGCTATATCACGTTTTTCGGTTTGGAAAAATATCATGACGTAGCGAGGTCTTTCAATAGCCGTACTGGTTTTCACAGGCCAGATATCTTTTTTAGCATTTGGCGTGATGGCTGGCAATTCATTAAGCTCCCATTTTCGGAAGGGTATTAAAATAGGCCGGTCCGATTGAATTGCCTTCAACAGTTTTTCATTTACTTCATAATTGGGGTAGATATGTTTAACTCTTACTTCAATGCTTTCAATATTTATTTTAACTGTAGTTACCGATCCACCATTTTCCTTAATAGTTATACAATCGTTATCGTTTCGAGCACGAACAAAGCGAAAAGTTTGTCTACCACACGTAATCCTAGGATAATCATTGAAAACGTTGAAAATATGCTTTAGCGGTAATAGTAGACTGAAAGATTTACTATTCGTGAGAATTGGTGATGAGGGATAATTCCAACCGGCAATAGACATGTGACGAGAGTCGTCCTGGGAATAGCAGGTATAAGCGCGAACGGTACTAACAATACCAGGATCTCGTACCGTCTCGATCTCTTTGCCACTTTCGCTGTATGTACAGGAATCGAATAGAAATGCTCCGAAATTTTGAGTTAATGAAACATCACCCGTTCCGGTAACTGTTAATTTTCCCTTAATATCCAATAGCGAATCGTACATAGCAAAGAACGAATCCACTTGGTTGATAACAATTTCCACAATGTCATTGCAGTTAAACGATTTCACATATGGAGCATAGTATTTGTATTCACATTTTCGAATTGATTCATCTATTACGGGTGACCCGTATAGATTAAACATCGGTAATTTCTCAGCTGATTCAGCTACTTTTCTTTTCTTGTAAACTATTGATGATGATGACATTGCGGTGGGGATGGTACGTTGTCAACAAAGAATCTTCTTATACTAATAATTAATTGTGTTTTCACCGCTTATAACCATTTAGGTTGAGGTCTAAGTTCCAATACTAGTGTACTTGTTTCACCACGGAAATTTACTGGTTCACCGTTTTGATCGACTGCCAGGACGGTAATATTAAGAATTTCACGTTGAGGAATGACTGGTAAATACAAGAGATTTGAAGGCGTTTCGTCAATTATATATCCAGGATCTGATTTAACGGAGAATTCGTAGATTGTATGAGCGGGTGTGTTTCCGTCAAACGCCCCCGTCGTAATGTTACAGTCAAAACGTACGGTTGACACTTTTATAATGTTGACGGGTAAATCTGACGAATGTATCTGAGCCGGAACGAGATTTTTTTCGGAAAATCCCAACGTACGTCCAATATTGTTAGGTTCCTTAAACGATATGTTATAGAATTTGCTGAAAATTTCACATTTAAGCGTATTATTATTAGGCTTCAATGAAAAATCTCGATCTGGATCAACGGAATTCTCCAAACCCATTCGATGTCGAATAAATCTCTCAATATCTGAAATTTCATAACTACCTGCTGGAAAGGCAATTTCGTTTAATTTGTTGTGTGCATCATAGTAGTAAAATTTTTGACCCTCTTCAATGTTCGGTATGGAATTATATGAATGAAACGATCTCAACGCTAGCTCATATTTTTTTCAGGATTCAAAACGATGGGTGTTTGAGGTTTAAATTCAAAAATATGATTGATGCTATTGACTCGCAACAACTGAGACATAACGAAGACTAACGAATTTTTAATAAATACAATAACTTAAATATATTCTTTATTTAAACTCTTTAAAACAATATATACATTTTAATTGCATTTGTGTACCACATACATCAGACCATACATGTCGACTGGAATTCGTTTGACATGGTAAAAAACCGTTTTAACTCCATTCTGTACTCAACGGGAAGGCTATACCAGACTGTCTGTAAATCACTCACGTTCAATAAAATCATTTGAATTGCATCCTCGAGGTAACGACGACTACGACAATTCATCACGTAAAAATTTCAAGCACAAATGTCCACAATTTATTTGATTATAAGTTTGATATTGTTCGTTGTTATAGTAAATTTTGACAGGACGATTACGACTACTTAAATAACGAACAAGTTCTATAGGCGGCTTCAAATTACCAAATGAATCAAAATATTCAACTTTGTCGTTCTTTTTTCTATATGCGATCCAGTGTGTTCCGGGATTTTTCCAACTATCCAAATTTACGATACCACATTCACGTTGTGCGCGTACTCTCCTAGGTAGAGTATCGCGCATGAAAACACCTCGAAAATGAGGTATTTTATAAAGTTTAGCATATTTTCAGTAATTCTTTATCGTATAATGCTCTATTAGGTAGCCTTAATGATGATGATGATGACGTCGACGTTTTTTTTTGAGGTTTTTATTTTTTTTTATTTTCAAGATACAGACCGAAACCTCCTTTGCTATTCTTTCGTAAATACAATCCATGCCCGATAGCTTCCATCGCTTTATTGTGACGTGTCTCTTCTTCCAGCTTCTTTTTCTTATTTTGAGCGTTTACGACGGAAGAAGCTATACTGGCCGCGCCTCCACTTAACGCTCCAAGGGCACTAAGTCCGGCAAACAAGGGAATGAGAGGAAGAAATCCTCCAGATTTAGAGTCAAATGGAATAATTCTAGGTATTCTAATATTATTTTTACCGCCGGCACGTTTAACTGCCACTTTGGCTGCTTTTAAAGCCAACGATACGGCCTTCTTTAATGTCTTGGCAGGTTTCATGGATTTTCCAATTTTTTTTACAACGTGAGTGTTAAAGGAACAACCCATACCAAGTTTACGTTTGGTTTTCATTACTCCGGTTACAAGTAGAGCGTTACCACGTTCACCAAGACTAGCGTCCTTTGATTTAACACGCTGCCAAGCTTCTTCTTCTAATATTTTATCGGCTTTATGACGTTCGTTCAATGAATCGTTCTGTGAATAGGCAATGTCGTGTTGTTTGCACGCAGCGTCTAGCGGATTAATGCCCGGATCGCCACGTGCCAATCGTTTTTGTAGTTTTGTTCCCGGACCGCAGAATTGGTACCCCCCACTTAAATGGATTTCAAAGGGTAATTTATTAATCAATGTATTTAACACACCCTCTCCTTCGTGCACAAACATTGAAACTAATAAATGAGCGTAACAGCTTTGATATTTATAAGACGATGAAGGTGATTCAACAAGTGCAGTCGTTACCGATCGAAAATTTAGACGATTTTCAAGACAAAAAGTTAAATGGTATTAGTAAACATGGTCCATTGTTACCCGACTCGTTTCGCGCCATAATCTGCGGTCCGAGTGGCTGTGGAAAGACAAATGTAATGTTAGCCCTGTTGTTTAATCCAATGGTGCTAAATTTGAAAATGTTTACGTATACTCAAAATCTTTATACCAACCAAAGCATCAGTTATTACAAACAGTAATGACTCAAGCAAAGGGTATAGGTTATTTTCCGTTTAAAGACAACGATGAAGTCATCAGCCCCACTAAAGCCAAAAAAAACTCCATTTTTATTTTCGATGATGTAGCATGTGATAAACAACAAAAAATTCGCGAATATTATTCCATGTGTAGACATAAAGATATTGATGCTGCCTACTTATGTCAAACATATTCAAAAATCCCGAAACAATTGATAAGAGATAATTGTAATCTGATTGTGTTATTTAAACAAGATGAAATTAATCTAAAGCATATATTTGAGGAGCATGTCTCACCTGACATAAGCTTTAATGAATTTAAAACCTTATGTTCAAAGTGTTGGATTAATAGGTACGGCACGGTAGTTATCGTAAAAGATTTTCCCATTAACAATGGTCGCTATCGAATGGGTTTCGATAAGTATATAAAAATTTGTTAATTTGT
>OX638360.1:0-20107 GCA_951812935.1 Hermaeophaga mercurialis | reverse complement strand
CCTCTGTTAGTAATAATAATAGTTTAGAAAATTTCGAATCGTATTTAATCGAGTTTCAAGAAAAATTTAATTTACCTGTTGATGGTACCTTAAATGATGAAACTGTTCGATTAATGAAGCGACCAAGATGTTCTAATTATGATGAAAATATTGGATATGTTGATGCATATACGGTATACGGAAAATGGAATAAAACTAATTTAAAATGGCATTTTCCATCAGTATCAAGAAAGTACATTACAGTAGCCGCAAAAGCTTTCGAAATTTGGGCTAAAGATTCAAAGTTTACATTTACCAATGTTAAAATAGCTATGCCAAAACCGGATATTACCATAACCCTCGGAAATAAACGTCATAGTTTTCGAACAAGTTGTTCGGGTAAAGCTGAATGTCCACAGAATTTTGATGGACCTGGAAAAGTTTTGGGTCATGCCTATTATCCAAGGGACGACAGCAATTGCATTGAGGTTCATCTTGATTCTGATGAAAATTGGAATTTTAGCTTGAATATCACGAATGTTCCGGATAACGAAAACAGTTTATTGGCAGTTTTAGTTCATGAGATAGGTCATACATTAGGTTTGGGTCATAGTGGCATTGAAAATGCTATAATGTATCCATGGTATCAAAGCGATATATCCTCATTACATGAAGACGATAAAATGGCTCTTGAAGCACTTTATGGCCCTATACCAACACGTCGTTATCTGCCAATTAACCCTACTACTACTACTACTACTACTACCAGTACTACAACACCCCCACCTCTACCTACTTCAGTTAATTTATGTAGCCTTAAATCACCTGATTTTATCTTTCTCGCTAGCACCGCATCGTTTCCCAATTATCGTTTATATATTGGAAGCGGTCGTAAGTTATGGAAAATTGATCTTAATGATATGCGAATACCACAACATTTTGATTTAATTGAATCATATCTTCCTAAAGAAATAAAAACATCTACTATAACTCACATTTTTCAAAATGCTGTAGGAGATCTGATTACCTATGCTAATGGAAGATGTTATGCAGCCTCATTCCCAGAATTACATATTCAACATGATTTTATTTTACCATTATCTAAAGACGTTCTAATAAATGCTATATTTCAAACAAATAGTGGAAGCATTTTTATATTTTACGATAACACTTCATACATTGAGTTTCTGGAAACACCTCAGTAGTATAACTAGGCCGCTTTTGGCTCAAATTTGACCTTGAAAATGGCCTTTAAAGTGACCTTGGTGGTTTTGGAAAAGTTTCCTCGGAAAATGGCTTTGGAAAATTTTCTTTACCACCGCCCCCGACCTTGAAATGGGCCTTGAAAGTGGCCTTAATGCTTGTGGAAGAGCAGCCTTTGTAAAATGGCATTAGAAAATATCCACCGCCGCCGCCCCCGGCCTTGAAAATGGCCTTAAAAGTGGCCTAGATGGTTTTTTTGGAAAAGTGGTCTTGGAAAATGGTTCGCCCGTGAGCCTTGATTCTTGGAAGAGCCGCCTCTAAAAAGTGGCCTCTAAAAAGTGGCTTTTGAGGCCCACCCCCCAGAAATTATTCCAGCGAGCGTCACCGCTGACGCCGGCACTGTGGAGTCCAGCGCAGACACTTTTAATTGCTGCATAGACAACCGACCGTTTTACGTTGTAGCGTAATGTTGGTTGCCTGGTTACGCATCCATAATAAAACCACAAAGCATAAATAAGAGAGAGAGAGAGAGAGAGAGAGATTTATTCAATATAATACAAATAGAAACGTATTGCCATTTTTTAATCACACACACACACACAAATTCATCTCTTCTAGTTCAATTTGGCTTGAGGGAAGCCGCCGGCGTCTCCTATCATTTTCTCCACACCGCTTTTAAATGCACTCATGTTTTGAACTATTATAGGTGTGTGCTGCTCTAGCGACTCAAGACTCAGCGGCCAGCAGCGTTGTTGAAACCGGTGAGAGCGCGCCGCCGACCGCGAGGTCGGACGACCTCGCGGTCGGCGTTGCTCTCAGCCGGGTCAGCGCACCGGCCGGCCGCCGCTGCCCTTGCTGCTGAGATCCGCGAGCGCGCCGCCGCCGCTATCACTCTCAGCCAGCTGGGACCGTGCTATCGCGGTCGCCGCAGAGATTTTTACACAATATCTTTGTCGAGCAAAATTTTTCACAATATTTTTTTCTACTGATTTATTAAAGACATATACATCACCACCACCTTTTATAAGTCGTATGTATGGGCTATTATCTAATAATAATAGGGGATAGTAAGTTTAAATAAAAAGAAAAACAGTTTTAATAATATATATATTTTTTTAAATGTAAATTATATTATAATAGATAATGGATAATAGTAAGTTTTAAATGTCCAAGGATATTGATATCACTGATCCGGATGATGATGATGGAAACCCCAGGGGAGGGTGTCATGTGAATCATCTAATAATTTTCGTTTATCATCTAATGAATTTAAACCAATTTTTGTTTGATTTATGCTGTAAACTTTATGTTTAAACGATTGAATTGTACACTGTGAAATAATTTTATCTTTCTTTTCAATTAAACAATCCACATAATCTTGAAAACTTATATCATTTTTTACTACGGAACTTTTAATACCTTTTGATTTTTTAACTATAGATTTATCCTCAACTTTATACGTATACATTTTAGATCTTAAGCCTATGAAATGAGTTATAATTTTACCGTTTGTCTCATCCTTCATTAGACCTGGAACCTTCTTATTACACAGTGGAATTTGATATGGATTATTTGAGGCATAATCACTAGTGTCAAATCTGTCAATATGGGCATTAATCACCTCCTTATATACATCATTACATTTAATCTCATAGATAAAAGAATCTGTATCAGTATATAAGATCTTACAAGCGTCATTTCCTAATTTAGATAACATAAAGTCATAATGAAATTCATACATACATGTTTTTGAAATATCTAAAATAGACAAGTTTTTGTTTTGTTTTGTTTTTTTTTTACACTTACTAAATTATTATTGTATAGGAATTTATGGATTTGACGTTCGATGCTGACGATTCCTTCATTAAACACATATTTTCGGATGTGTTTTTGAAGGAAGAGGAGAACCCTCCAACGCTGTCGATGGATACACCGCCGCCGCCTCCGATGACGCCGGTAGCATCTTTAAAGAAGAAACGAAAACTAACTGAGGAGACGACGCGGAAATTATTAGACAGAGTTACTGAAAGATACAACTTTTTTTTAGTGTCGAAGCCTAGAATATTAAAATTATTAGAAGATAAAAAAAAATTAAAAATGTTATGTGTGAATTACGCAAAAAAATAAATCAATACGCAGTTAGATTAGATCAAATTGATAGTGAAATTTTTGCAATATCAGATTCAGAATTTTTAAAATAATTTTTTGCTGCATAATTCACACATATCATTTTTAATTTATTTTTTATCGGATATTTTAATATAATAAATTACTTAAATCATTGTGCGCAATTTCAGATTCAAATTTTAAAATCATTTTTTTGTAACTCTTGTTGTTCGCTATAGAAGAGTCCCATCTCTATCATTAAATATGAACGGGTCTCTCGTTTGACTCGATGACTATCTCAACGTCGACGACGGTGAGATAGGTTATTAAACCCATTGTTGATGTTGTTGGCAAATCTATTATCACGTCTCGCGGTTTTAAAAAATATATATTATTAAAACTATGTTTTTTTATTTAAACTTACTATTCCCCTATTATTAGATAATAGCCCATACATACGATTTATAAAAGGTGGTGGTGGTGGTGATGTATATGTCTTTAATAAATGAGTAGAAAAAAATATTATGAAAAATTTCTCGACAAAGATATTGTGTAAAAATCTCCGCCGCGACCGCGATAGCGGTTGCACGCGCTCGAGGCTGACGAAGGTCGTTGCAGGGCGATAGCGGCACGCGCGCTCTCGTAATTCACGGTCGAGGATCCAGTGAGAGCATCGTCGTGAGGTGGAGGCGGCCGGCGGCGCGGATCCCAGCAGCGAGGGCGGCCGGACGGCGGCGCGCGCGCGCGGATCCCGGTTTCAACAACTGGCGGCTGAGTCGGTCGCGCGAGCATCCGTCGTCAGCACACCTAGTTCAAAAAACATGAGCGATTCCACAGTGCTCCCGACTACGATGACGACGACGACGACGCCGCCGCCGCCGCCGCTGGAAACCGTCTCCGGGTCTCCGGCGGCGACGCTGCTGCCTCAGCCGCTAAATCAGTAAGTTTTTTTTTTTTTCGTTTTTTTTATTTTAATTTTTTTTATTTTAATTTTAATTTTTTTTTTTTAGGCATTTAAAAGCGGTGTGGAGAAAATGATAGGCGGCGGCGGCGATTTTCCTCAATGCGTGCATGCATAGGCAACCAACATTACGCTACAACGTAAACAGGGTTGCCTATGCAGCAATTAAAAGTGTCTGCGCTGGACTCCAGTGCCGGCGTCAGCGGTGACGCTCGCTGGAATAATTTCTGGGGCGGGCCTCAAAAGCCACTTTTTTAGAGGCCACTTTTTAGAGGCGGCTCTTCCAAGAATCAAGGCTCACGGGGCGAACCATTTTCCAAGACCACTTTTCCAAAAAACCATCAACGACACATTTAAGGCCAGGTCGGGGGCGGCGGCGGCAAAGGACATTTTCCAAGACCATTTTCCAAAGGCTGCTCTTCCACAAGCATCAAGGCCACTTTCAAGGCCGGGGGCGGTGGTAAAGAAAATTTTCCAAAGCCATTTTCCGAGGAAACTTTTCCAAAACCACTAAGGTCACTTTTAAGGCCATTTTCAAGGTCAAATTTGAGCCAGTATCCGCCTTGTATTACTACTCAGATCGTTTTATTTTTGTTTTCCGAGTTTCTAATCCTCTAAAAATATTTTTTTTTTCATCTTTTAATGTAATTTTATAATTTTTACGATTTGAAGCGAACACGTATCATTAAGTGAGTTGATGCTTTTAAAAGATTTTTTTGGATTCGATAATTTTAATAAATGTTTGTTATTTTCAACCGATTTTGTGGAATTCCAAGTTTTAGATCAAAAAGGTCATCGGAATAAAAAAAATGTAGATTAAAATGAGACCGTTCGATTTTATTAATTTTCTCTGAAAATCGTTTCGATTCTGTTATTTATTAATTATCCATTTTTTTACGAGAGTGTTCTTGCATTGTAAAATAAATATACAGGGTGGCCCAACGAAAAAACTTGATGAGGAGGTTTCGAACAAAATTATCGTAGGAATAGACTTTTGTTTCGAGGGGGACATATTTTATAGGGAACGAGGAGGGTCGAGTCGCATATCGTTTGAAAGTCCGTCGAATTCTCTAAACAACAACGATATGTAGTTTTTTAAGTTCGGAAGTGTTGATTAAAATTAGACAGATATTTTCCTCCCTTCTTTCTTATCTGATTTCGGTCACTTTTCCGCAAACTCTTTGATCCTCTAAAATTGTTTTTTTACAGTGTATCCAAGAGTTCCAATCTATATTTCAAAAGATTCTTTGAAGAATTTTTGCACATTTATTTGAATCCTAATTATCTAAATTTAAATTGTCCCGGCCAGTTTCATTTAATATACGAACAAATCTTGATACATTATTGTTAATACTGTGGCATATTAAAATTACTTTCCGCCCCTACAGCAACTTCCTCGACGATGAATATAAATACAGGTTGAAATATTGATTTTTCTTTAGAGGACAAATATTTTCGGTTTGTTTTGACGGCAAAAGATACGTTAAAGGGAAACTTTCCAATAAATGGCTCGAACGAAGAGGTCAGCTAGATCACCGGGCTTTACACCGTCGGATTTTTTCAAATATTGAAAGAGCTGAATCTGATCCGAGACGAAGAAATCCAGCGCGAGGACCGGCTTTCACCCCAGAGGTTAAAATTTGCTAGAGAACACATCGATTGGGCTGATGAAGATTAGGAAAGAGTTCTTTGGTCAGATGAAAGCGGATAGACGTCGAAGACCAAATGAAAGATATTCTCAATGTAACATCAGATTATTTGGTGGAGGGTCAGTTATGTTTTGGGGAGGAATTTCTTTAACTGCTCGTACTCACTTGGTGGCCATTAATAAGGACAGTTTAACAGCAGATACATAAGGGAGATACTGCAAGAACGTGTGATACCATTTGCCCCTTACGTTTTTTGAGAATTTTTTGTTCCACCAAGATAATACTGGATCGTATGTTGCACATATTGTTAAAAATTGTTTTAATGAGGTTGGAATTGAAACTGTGGATTAGCCAGCAAACGGTCCTGATCTTAAACCAATTTGAATTTTTAAAATTTTTCCGTTCGGTACTTGTTACTTTCTTGTATCATAATTGTGTAGTTTATTTAAAATTTATAAATATTTTTATTATTATTATTATTAGTAAAAGTACAAGCTCCTAAAACGCCTCATCGCATTCTTTAAAATAAGGGTAATTTTAAAAACCATTAAAACGAATTTATTAGGAGCTTTTAATAACAAAACTAATATCAGAGATGATGAAGATGATGAACTTTTAGATGATACAGACCAGACAACAGATAAAATGAATGAATTTTTCATAAATGTGGGTCAATCAAAACTTTGCTCAAAAAATTCGTGTTCCTCAATTCATTAAGTATCTACAAAAATTTGATATTCATGTAAATAAAAAACATATAGAATCTATACATAGTTAATAATTATAATTTACTTTTAGTTTTTGTTGATAAATGAAATTTTTAAGATTATTTTTTTTTGTAAATTGAAAAAGTTTCAACATTTTTCGTAATTATGTTATTATTACGTATTATTTATTATTCATCGATGAAATTGATTTAATTCAGTTTGGATTTTACTTGGCAAAAGTCTCAGATGATGTTAATAAAAATTATCGAAAGCAGGTTAAGTTAAACTAAAAGAACATTCTAAAACTGTGTTTTTTTTTTGAAACGCGATTAAATTATTAAATGAAAATTTGGTTACCTAAAATTAACATGACGGATTTAGAAAACAAGATAAAAAAAGTCATATAGAAGGTAAAAAAATATTGAAAAAAAAAAATTAAAGTTTCAGCCAATTCGAAAGACATTTCTTTTTCACGAAAAATTTTGACGTATAATTGATATTTGAAAAAGTCGTTTTTATTTTTTATTAAAAATTCATTAAAATTGGTCAATGTTGCTCATATTGTGCAAAACCATTTTAACGAGGTTGGAATTGAAACTGTAGATTGGCCAGCAAACGATCCTGATCTTAACCCAATTGAGAACGTTTGGGACATGATCTATCGCCGTTTCAAGAACTTCCTAAATTGCGTTTGCCAGCCAATTAAGCGAATTAAAAAGACAATTTATTTGTGAAAATGATTTACCGGATATTAATATAAATTGTGTGTAAATTATGATCCGGACTAATAAAACGATTGTTACTAAAGTTGAAGTAATAAAATATATTAATTACGTTTTATTATTGAATTTCCATAAATGTATCGTTGTATCAGTGCGGTTTGTGGTTTTTAAATGATTTATCTTTTGCCTTCCACCAGTTTTCCGCCGTCGAAACTAGGGACGCGATATCGACATTTTTATTCGGTTTTACAGTGTTTTAACGTTATCTCATCTCATCACCATTATTTTATTTCTTGTTTTTTTTTACCTGTTGCAAAATAGGAGAAAAGAAACTTTGATTGCAGAAAATTAAACGAAAATAAAAAAATCGAAGAGGAATAAAAACCGTTCGACGACCCGGTTATCAATAATTATAATTTTTTTTTTACAAGATTCTTCTTAGACTTAACTTTATCGAGAAAAGAAATATATATTTATATGTTGAAACGGTCAACATCGAAACTAATTTATTTTTTCTTATTATTATTTCGAAAAAAAATAACGAAATACTCATGATTATATAAAATATTTATTTTTAAAAATCACAGGAGCATACAAAAATATATTATAATAATATAAAATAAATCATAATAAGTAATAGTAAATAGAACAATAATAACAATTAACAGGAAGAAAAAAAATACATTTAATAAAAATTAACGAAGCAATCAAAGGCACTGAAGATAAAATGAAAAGAAAAAGAATAATTTACAGAATTATAATAATAATTATTATGTTTATTTCATTGATTAATTTTGAAAGTACAATTTTATTTTAACTCAATGAAATCGTGGTCGCGTGACACGCATTTTATTTTGGAAAATTGTACGTCCTTTTCGGGGTTATTTCGGGCATATTCCTTCACTTTATCCAGGCAATCGCAGAACATCGGGTTCGAGTCGATCGAATTCTCAAATTTTGCTTTAAAAACGTCGGCGACATTCAAAAGACACGAAATTTTGTTATCGTTTAGATACAAATTGTCTATATGATCAATATTTCTTAATAAATTTTCGTGGAAACTTTCCAATAAATTATTACTCAGATCTAGTACATGGATTTTTTTTAAATCGGTGAAAGCTTCGGGATCGATTTCTTCGATTTTGTTGTTCTTAAAACACAAATAAACATATCCCCATCCCCCTCCTTTGATATTTTTGAAAGCGTGTTCTGGCACTTTCTGAATTTCGTTGTTTTTGAAATTCAGGAATGCGAGTTGTGGCGAGTTTTTGAACCACTCCGAATTCCAAGCTTTAATTTTGTTGTCATTTAAGTAAATGATCAGCAAAAATTTCATATCGTCAAAGGCCCGCGGATCTATCGTCGATATTTCATTGGAACTTAAATTTAAGTATTTTATTGACACGTTGTTGAATACGCCGTAATCGATGGTTTTTATTTTATTTGCTAAAATATAAAAGACACATTTTACGAAAAATAAGAATTGAAACGGTCATTACGAACGATTAATGATGATATAAAAAAACGTGAAAAGTGCGTGTGTGGAAAAACATAAATATTTTTTACGTACCACTTAAATCCAAATCGCTTAAATCGGCGCCGGTAAAAGCACCCGCTTTTAATTCTTCGACGTTACAATTAATTATTGTTAATGCATTTTTTACATCTGAAATTGATCCTCGGTATAACACGGGAATATTTTGATTCGATATTTCTACTCTGTCGTCATCTTCTGATAGAAAATTCTTCAAGCGATCGCTAAAACCAATGTGTATTTTTTTATAATTTCCAAAATAATGCTTCATTATTTCAATGTGTACATTCTTGAAAGTAACATTATCACAGTTTACACAATACAACAAAAAAATATAAAAAAATACACCGATTTTCATCATTGTTTCGTATTCAATAAGATTTTAAATGAATCTGAAAAAAATTTATTTCGATGCCATATATATATATATAAATATATTATTATTGCAACGAAATTAAGAACGCGATATTAAAGGTTATCAAAAGTTATTTTTAAATAAATCTGCGTAATTTCCATTAATTATATCAAGTAAAATATTGAAACAACAATAATAAATTCCTTTAAATCAACAAGTAAAATTTTTTTCTACATTTTTCAATTAATTTTCGACATTTTTTCGCTTTTTTCCGATTTTTTTTTCGATCTTTTTCGATTTTTTCTCTACATTTTCAATTTTTTTTCGATTAATTTTCGACTTTTTTTTTATTTTTTTCAATCAAGTAAAATATTGAAACAACAACAACAACAAATTCCTTTAAATCAACAACTAAAATTTTTTTCGACATTGTTCAATTTTTTTCGTTTTTTTTTCGATTTTTTTCAATTAATTTCCGACTTTTTTTCAATTTTTATCTACATTTTTCAATTTTTTTCGTTTTTTTTCAATTTTTTTCAATTAATTTTCGGCTTTTTTCGATTTTTTTCAATTAATTTTCGACTTTCTTTCGCTTTTTTTCCGATTTTTTTTCTACATTTTCAATTTTTTTCGATTTTCTTTCAATTTTTTCGACTTTTTTTTATTTTTTTCAATCAAGTAAAATACTGAAACAACAACAACAAATTCCTTTAAATCAACAAGTAAAATTTTATTTGGGGGGTGGAGTATTTGAGAGTTTTAATTGTTGAAATTTTGGCCAAAAAACTTAAATGACTTGTTTTCATCAAAAAAAAAACAATTATTAAATGGAACATTTCGTTCTTTAAAACGTTGTTATTTTTCTTTCAAATATTAATTCGAGTGTAGTCAAATACCAAATTTGACAGAACCAAAGAGTGGAAAAGTTTCGAAAATTCAATAAAACAGGGCAAACGGAAAATCGTTGATGGAAACGCAAAAATATTTTTTATAAAAATAAGAAAATTAGTTCAGAGAGCAGAAAATTATCTAAAAATTTAGAGATCACTAAAAGACAATAAAACTACATTTTTACACGGTTGAAAACTTTCGTGCACCGAGGGAAATTTTTTAGGGGGCGACAACAGCGAAATTTTTAAATTGCGACCCCTGTCGAGTGTCACACTATTTTAAAGGTATCGAAAAAATTAATACATCCCCGAAACCAGTTACGCTACCAAAAATGAAAAAAAGAAACACTCGTCGACTTTCCTCGTTTTCGAAATTACCGAAACGCCCGTAAATGGAATTCCGAACCCTTCGTGGCACGTCCCTGCTTTTTTTTCTTGATTTAATTCGAGTACGCCATTTTGCGAATCGTTTTTATTGTTTCTGGATTTGTGGCGTACGTTCTACTGTTTAGAAACCCGGCGAAAGAAAAAAAACGAGCGGTGCAAGATCCGGAGATCGTGCCGGCCATTCGATTTCATTTCTTCTGCAAATCCGAGGGACTTAAGAAATCTCGGACCGCTCGACCGATTATTCTGTTGGGTATTACTTATTTATTACTGATTTAAGTTCATTGCTAAAATATTTCAAATCAACAAATAAACATTTGGGGTGTGTTGACTTGTTACATAAGATAAAAGTTGACGTGTTTCACCACTAAAATTTGCAAAAATTAAGTTGAAATTGAAGTGGTCAAAATATTCCTATTAATATTTTGCAATTTGTGGACACCCTGTACATCTAATATTATTATTTTCGAAAGCAGAGATTTTCATGAAGATTAACTTTTTTTCGTAAAACTTACAATAAAAAAGTTTCCCATATGTTGCCAAATTTTTCAGACATATTGTATAAGTATAAAATATAAATAACTCGTAATGATAGAATTGACGGTTATAGAATTAGTTCCAGTTAAAATAAAATGTGTATGTGTTAGATTATTTGTAATTTGCTTTCATAAATATTAAAGTGTCATTTTCCAGGGACAGTTGAATAAACGTACAGAAATTTATCTATAAACCTCAAGAAATATGTTTACTAGGTCTCCGTAGATCTATCTTATTTAACAAGTATCAGAAACTTGTTTTGATATGAGAAGAATAATATATATATCAGAACCATAAATAAATCGTTTCAGATCCATATCCTGTGAGTAATAGATCAGTAATATGTTATAAATATCAGAAAGTAATATTACTAAAATATACTCTATATTAAATAATACCTCTAGAAAAGTATCGTTCGAATATGAAATAATCAAAATGACACAAGTTTCATTTATATATTTCGATTAATATTGATCCTTCAGATTTGAACTACATATATATATATATATATTTCTAGATACGGTATTTAATATGAAGAACATTTCGCTAAAATTATGGTCCGCGCAATTTATAATAAATCGAAGATTACCTGAAGCAAAATAATATCTTTGTTGGGATCTTTGACGAGCATTTTTAGATTGTCTATACCGGTTAAATAGAAACGAATGTTCCATTGAATAATGATTAGAGGAGTGAAAAATAAAATCAAGAACGCAGTCAGTAAAGATCAACCTCTCTGGAATGATCACGAGTTACATAGTGAAAGATTGACATTGATTCTATTTGTCTTGTTTCAGATTCGTGATAGCTTTGGCCACATCTATTTGGGTTTAACCCTCTACTTCTTCTTCTTCTTCTTCTTCTATAGAACCTCTAATATAAGTCTTGGATATAGATTTTGGAGTAGATGAGATAGATCGATGTTTTCCAAATTGAAGAATTCAAGCGTACACGACAAATAAAGGGCGATGAAAAAAAAGTGACGGGGGCGCATTTATTAATGGATACTACTACTACTTTATGTAAATTTCATAATTTTGCGAATATACTGAGTGTCCCTAATTACGGTTTGCAGACAGACGATATACCTGTCTTGTGTGAAAAAAATAAATTAGAAATGTTCGATGACATTTTAATGCGTTTCTCATGATATTTGTAAGAACAAATTTTAGTTTTGTTAAACTTTAAGGTGGTTTCCAAAAAGTTGTTAAAGCAAATGAAAATGTATAGCTTCATTAGAAGGGTATTAAAATGCTGTAGAAATTTTTCACAAATGGAACATTTAAATTTATTTTCATCACTATGAACAAGCAAACGCTGATTTAAATTGATTTTATAAGAAAATGATTTTTCAAAAACTGAACACTTGTTTTTTTCTTCACAACTTGATGAGTGTTTTATTTACTGAAGATTCGTATTCTTCTTTGTTGGTGTGAAGAATATTTTTGTCTAAAAATACATGTAATAAAAATTAACGAAACAATTAAAGGCATGAAAATAAACAGAAGAAATTGACAAAAATAGCGGAAATAAGGAAAGAATATTAATTATTGAAGGAATTCCAGGATTGGAAAAAGGGTACATTTGAGGTGGGGGTGCACGGAAATAACACGTGTGAGCAGTAAAAAAGAAAAGAATTACATTTATTTGATTTATTAATTTTTTTGAAAATACAATTTTATTTTAAGTACACGAAATCGTGTTCGCTTGACACGCATTTTATTTTGGAAAATGTTACGTCCTTTTCGGGGTGATTTCGGGCATATTTTTCCACTTTATCCAGGCAATCGCAGTACATCGGGTTCGAGTCGATCGAATTCACTTTTTTTGCTTTTAAAACGTCGGCGACATTAAAAAGACACGAAATTTTGTTATCGTTTAGATACAACCATTTTATTTCAATATTTCTTAATAAATTTTCCTGGAAACCTTCCAATAAATTATTACTCAGATCTAGTACATGGATTTGTTTTAAATCGGTGAAAGCTTCGGGATCGATTTTTTTTATTTTGTTGTTCTCAAAAAACAAATAAACAATTGATATTTTTGAAAGCGTGCGCCGGCAATTTCTGAATTTCGTTGTTTTCGAAACGCAGTTGTTCGACGTTCGGCGAGTTTTTGAACCACTCCCAATTCCAAATTTTAATTTTGTTGTCATTTAAGTAAATTAACTCCAAAAATTTCATATCGTCGAAGGCCCGCTCATGTATCGTCGATATTTCATTGTATTTTAAAAATAAGGTTTCTATTGACACGTTGTTGAATACGCCGTAATCAACGGATTTTATTTTATTTCCTAAAATATAAGAGACATTTTACAAAAAGTAAGAATTGAAATAATCGTTACGAACGAATAATGATGATATACAAAAGCGTGAAAAATATTTTTTACGTACCACTTAAATCCAAAACGAAAAAATCGGCGCCGGTAAAAGCACCCGCTTTTAATTCTTCGACATTACAATTTTTTATTCTTAAAACATTTTTTACATCTGAACATGATCCTGGATATAACACGGGAATATGTTGATTCAATATTCTCACAATTTCGACATCTTCTGATAGAAAATTCATCAAACGACCGCTAAAATCGATGTGTTTTGGTTCAGAAATTCCAGAATTTCTCTTCCTTATTTGAACGTCTACATTCTTGAAAGTAACATTATCACAATTTACGTGATACAACAAAAAAATAAAAAAAACTGCACTGACTTTTTTCATAATGTCTTCCTATTCGATGAAAAGATTTTAAACGTATGTGAACAAAATTTGTTTCGATGCTATATATATATATATATATATATATATATATATTATTGCAATGTATTTAAAAACGTGATATTAAAAGTTATCAAGAGTTATTTTCTTCTATTATTTCAATAGAAATAAGTACATCTGCGTCATTTCCATTAATTAGGTCACATAAATATTGAAACAACAACAAATTCCTGGATTTTTAGAATAAAATTAATTCGATATTCGATCGCCACTTCCTATTTCTTCAATTCTATTATTCTTATTATACCTTTAATTAAATATACAACTCTTATTTGTTTTTCAAGTTTAATGGATTAAAAGTATACGCCACGCACATTATAATCTTACTAATAGCTTTAGAAATTCTTCTTCTTCTTCTCTTACTTTTGTAATATGAACTCAAACTATTCGGATTTTAGCGACCATATCGACGTATTCAAGTAAAAGTCAGAATTTCGTGGTTGGTTGCACTGATTCTAACTTTAATCGATTTTATTAATTTTTTTTTATTAGAAAAAAAACTTATTAATAATAGTGACGAGAGCCAATTTGGTTGTACGGTTTTACGTTTTGTGTTAATAATAATTTGATAAGAAATCTTAAAAAGTATATTGAGAAATAATTTTTAGTTTCGTTTAGTAAATTATTTCATTAATTAATTTTCAGTTTCTTGTTGTAACTATACATATAATTAAAAAAACAAACTACACAAAAACAATTAATCAGGTTAAGTACCTTAGTAATTAACGAGTTATTTAGCCTTTTAAGAATGGTTTCTTTTTGTTTTTTTAAACTTTTTAATTTTGCCCGTTTTTTTCTTTAATAATCAAACCAAAATTTGTTTTTTTTTAGGGGCATGCAACTCATTTTACGTTATAATGATAAGTTGGTTGCATAAGTCATACTTTTAAAGTGTATGCAACCAGTTTTACGTTTTACCGTAATGGAGGTTGCGTGCGCTGCAGGTGCAAATCGAGAATAATAAATGATTTTTTTCAGTCAAAATTTAGATTTATTTCTAAATTTACAGAAGAAACTTCCAGCAGGAATTTACAGCAGGAAGTTACAACAGGTAAAAAATCCGGATGAAATATTTTGATGCGGTTTTTATTTTTTATCTCAAAAACGAAGCGAGATACGAAAAAACGACACGATACAAAAAAGTTGAATTTTTGAAAAAAAAACAAAAATGTCTTAATATTTTTTATTCAAGTAAAATTTGGAAGTACCTATAACTGTAAAGGTATATGGCTAATACCGCGATGTATACAACCAGTTTCACATATAAGCGTCACGTTGGTTGCTAACACCGCAGGAACAAATCGAGAAATTCAAATTAAATTCCCGTTTTTTTGTTTAGAATCCGCCCTCGGAACTTCGAGGGCTGCGTCCGGAGCGTCCGCGTCTACGGCACGCCCCTGGATTTATTGTCGAATAACGATTAGGGAAAAGTAAGTTTCTGCCACGACAATGAAATTAAAAACCGAAAAAACTAAAAATTTATGGTAAGAATGTATACGAGGAGTGTGCGAAATGTACTTTTGGTACTTTTTTACAATTTTTTATCAGGAGAACAAAATCGGACAGGAGGTACTTTTTCCCTCCTCGCGTTTCTGTTCTCCTGGTACCAAATGTTGAAATTTACAACAGGAATTTACAGCAGGAATTTACAGCAGGAATTTACAGCACGAATGTGCAGCAGAAATTTGAAAAATAGTTTTTATTTTTTATCTCAAAAACGAAGCCAGATACGAAAAAACGACAAGAGACAAAAAAGTTGTAGATTTGGATGTTTTATGTATCAAAAAATATTCATTAAAATTGGTAAAAGTATTTTCGAGATATTTAATATTATAATATTTTTAATTCAAGTAAAATTTTGACTTACCTATAATTGCAAAGCTACCTTTCGATTTTAATTTTGAGGAATTTTTAAAGTTGGGAATGTTCAAAAAAATTCGAATTCTGATAAATTTTCGTAATTTCCCGAAAATTAACATGTTCTAAAATTAGACGAAAAGTGGATTTTCTTAAGTAATCGGTGCCCCCGAGTACCAAACAATAATTTTTATTTCGATAAATGCGAAATTAAAAAACTAAAAAAAGTTATTTTTTTGGATCTTAAGGGTTTTTTGAATATTTCCAAACTTCTTCCTTTATTTCCCGGTTAACGGAGAATTATTGCGATATCATATTTAGCCGGTAATTTTATTGTGGCCTTGAGTATCTCTGTGCAAAATTTCAGCCAATTTAAAGGGATGTAAAATTTTCGCGTATTTTCAATTCCGTGAGGGGACGTATCGAATAAAAAATCTTTTTTTAAATTTCATGTTTGATCGATCGTCATTGTAAAAGTTTTCAAGATATAACCGTTCGATTTATTTAAGGTTGTAAGGCGGTTTTTCTTCTTTCGAGAACGCCGTGTTCGAATATTTTTCCACAATCGGTTCAGTTACAATGGCCTTTATTCTTGTGGGACGTCGAAAAATCGGTTTTTACAAATTTGATTCGCTTTTATTTTAATAGTGTAAAGCGTCGGTCCATTTTTTCTCTGTCCCTATTTAGAACTAACATTACTTTACACTTTGTTGGCAATTCGAGATCGATTAGCCCTGAAGGTTAATATTGAGGAATTTTTAAATTTGGGAATGTTCGAAAAAATTCGAATTCTGATAAATTTTCGTAATTTCCCTCTAATTTTTGTGTTCTAAAATTGGACGTCCAAGGGGGTCTTCTAGGTTAGGTTAGGTTAGGTTAGGTTATGTTAGGTTAGGTTAGAGAAGGCAGTAAAGGAGCGCGACGAATTCGCATAGTCGAATCTGGATGGTAATGGGTCGGTGCCCCTGACGTTATGCCTATAGGTGGTTCCGGGGGCTCCAAGGAGGCGCGGCGGTTCTACAAGAGGCTGATTGCATGTAATAAGAGGCAAAAGTGGAAAGAGCTGGTAGAGGAAGTAGAAGATGATGTGTGGGGGCTGGGGTACAAGATAGTAACCAGCAGAGTGAAAGGTGGCGGGAGAGGTGGCGGACGACCGGGGGAAAAAGAGGCCTTTGACGTTGCCCGGGACCTGTTCTCCGGCCAGAAATTAATTTTTATCTAAGTTTTTGTGCCATCTGCGTGGTCAAGTTGGACCTTCTCGAGTTTTTTTTAGGGGTCCAATAGGCCCGCTTGTGATGTCTAGGTGGCCGGGTGGACCCGCATGAATTTTAGTCAATTTAAAAAGATTCGATCGGCAGTGGGTTCGAACCGAGTGGATCGGGGACTGTAGCTTTGGATCCTAGCGCTTTTTAACATCGAGCTATCCGTCTGCCCATTAAATTATATTTGTAGTTACAACTTAAATGAACCATATATGACACGTAACTGACTTTTTATTGCAAATATAAATATATAGGATTTTTAGTACAAATACCGTTGCACGTCAGGAGTGACGTACCTCTTTCGTCATAGTACTGCCAACTAATTAAAATTTCCCTAACTAAAATAAATCATACGAAACATCACGAAAATTCACGAGGACTCATGAACGTAGTCACAGTACTAAAAAATCGAAAAAGTAATCCTAATTATTTTGATAATTTTAGAATTATTTCAATTATATTGGCTTATAAACGTCTTATTCTTTATAATATAAAGTTTATAAATCATTATTATATGTTTAGTACTCAAAAAACCATAATTTACATTAAATAATTTTGAAATTTTCTACGCCCATGAGACTCGTATTTATGATGAAGAAATGACATTGTAGCGATTGACATGCCTTGATGCGACGTGGTCGAGTATTTAGATTGAAATATTTCAAAGATTTCTGACGTCCGGCCGTCAACCAGTTGTGTGTTTTACCCACGTTTTCGGTAATTTTATAATATTGTCTTTATTTTTTTGCTTTTCTAGATAGTTAACTTATAAAAAAAACTGTTTTTTTCAAAACAAACATAGTGTGAATAAGCTGATTATTGACGTTTATTTCTACAAAATGCCAAAAAAACTAAATAGTCGTTGTAAAGAGCTTGTATATTCATTAATACAGTACTTTGAACGGGAGCGTGATAATAATGGGCCACTATTACCCTTAACTGCCGTCAGAGAGGTAAGTTAAAGATTATACAAATGTCTAGAAATATGAAATTGTTTTCTTGTCTATTTTAGCGTGTTGCAGCAGCCCTAAACTTAAATATTTCTACTGTTAGTACTATTTCGCAAACAGTCAAGAAGAATGATTTATTAAAATCGCCACCAAAAAAGCGTTCATACAAAAAAACAATTACTAATACAATAACATTGAATACGAGTGGAATCCGAAATGTTATTTATAACATGTATGAAAGAAGTAAGTTCATTATCAAATCATATTTATCCAATAAAAGTTTATATTTGTATATATACTAATAGAGATACACATTTATTTACAGGGCAGCATATAACTTTGGCATCTTTAAGAGAAACTTTGATTGAGAAGCAAATGTTTAATGGTTGTATTACATCATTGTGGACCTTATTAAAAGAATTAGGTTTCAAATGGAAGAAAGATGAACCAAGACGTGGACTTATGGAACTTCCTGATATTGCTATAAAAAGAGTTCAATTTTTAAGACGTGATAGAGAGGAACAAGAAGCATGTTTATATCAGTTCGTTTTCATTGATGAAACATGGATCTTTCAAAATGGAACTATAAACCGTTCCTGGCAAAACGATGATAAAAGAAGTGTTAGAACTACAAAAATTGATGGCAAGAGGTGAGTCATTAAATTGAAGTAAATAAAGGTTTCAGCATTCTGGTTGTGTATTTAAATTTTATTACACTTTTGAAATTTCAGTGGAAGTAAAAATTTATTTACATTAAAACTACATGTTACATTCTATAATGTAAAACTTTAAATATTACATAAATAAACATTATTATTATGTAAATAAACATTATTATTATGTAAATAAACATTAATATTATTCATTTGTTATAGATATATTATACTTAATGCTGGTAATGAAAATGGATTTATTGAAGGTGCCCAAACAATATATTCCTCGAAAACTAAATTAATAGATTACCATGGAGAAATGAATAAAGACATTTTTTTACATTGGTTTGAAAACCAATTACTGAAGAACCTTAACGAACCTTCTCTAATTGTTATGGATAATGCTTCATACCATAGCATGTTATTGCACAAAACACCCAATACAGGCTCAACCAAAGCTGAAATACAAGAGTGGCTAGCAAATAGAAATATTGATTTTTCTGTTAATATGTTTAAATATGAACTTCTGCAAAAAGTTGAACAGTAATTATAAAAATCTATCGATGTTACAGTTTTGAATTTAGCGATGTTGGCATATTATAAAAAACCGCAAGTAAAATATATTCTTTTTCAGATACAAGCCACCAAAAGTATATCTGGTGGACAATTTAGCAGAACAATATGGACATAAAGTGTTACGTCTTCCTCCCTATCATTGTGTTTTCAACCCCATCGAACTTATTTGGGGCCTTTCTAAGCAATATTATAATAAACATATTGGCAGAGACGGTAATAGTTGTTATCCCCAATCACTATCTTTTCCTTCTGGACTTATAAAGTTATACGGATATTACCTACTTTTATGAGAAAATTACCTTTTGTAACCGAATATAAACGTAATTTAATTGTTTCAGCTCAACTATCCATAATAAATATGAAGAGATGAAATTATACTTATCTGGATTTCCACAGTAATACGAAGCTTTTTTAGTTAAATTGTATCGACCGAGGTTTCGCTATTGTCACGTAAAGCATTTTCGGGATTTGACAAAAGATTGACAGATTTTTATAAGCGTAAATAACTTCATATCATAAACATTTTAACTAATCATTATTAAGCAATATGTACAATAATATTCTTCTTTTCCTAAAAATATTTTTGGATATTATTATAAAGGTATTTAGTACAAAAGATAATTGAATTTCCCAGGTTTAATTTATTGTTCATATAAAAAATAGCGAAACCTTGGTCGATTCAATATAACTTAAAAATATTTGTAATGCTGTGGAAATTCGGAAATATAAACATACGTTTACAAAAAGTCCTTTTACTAAATTGTTCGATGTATATATCCAACTCAATGATTTGGATGTAGCATGATGATCATCTTTAATTACTATTAGCCAATGAGGACTTTCTGGAATAAACCAGATGCAGATCGTCAACAAAATCGTCATCACCTTGTATGTTTACATTTTTATAAATATCTACGGGTGGTCCATTTAAAAAAACATACCTTTAATTCGTACCGGAAATACGGAACACCCCGTGTAACTAAAAATATTTTTAAATTGTG
>OX638359.1:46578891-46775057 GCA_951812935.1 Hermaeophaga mercurialis | reverse complement strand
CTTTTTTATTCGGTTTTTTATTATTGCTTTCTCTTTTTCTTTTTTGTCGAGTAGAACAAAATCGTAGTTGAGGAGTAATATTTTTATAAGAAGGTTCCCTGATTGACTCTGTGTCTTTAAAATTATCTTGTAATGGTAAGTCAACTAAATTTTGTAAAATATTTAAATGTGAATGTATCTCCAATATATTTGTATCATTTAACTTACTTAAATCAGAATTCTGTAATTTCAGAAATGTTTCGTTTACTTTATTTATTAATTTGGTATTAAGAGTATTGCTATTAGTTTGCATAACTAATGCAGGGACAAAGGAACTAACACCTACTTCAAGAGAATTACTTTGTTCAACTGAATCAGTTTTTGGATGAATTGTTAACATTACAAGATAATGAATATGCTTACAAATTTGAAATTTACAAGCAAAATTATTACATGAGCATGTATACATATGTATACATATTTTACAATCAGAACAGACTAAAGCGCAACATATAAAATCAATATTTTTTTTAATTATATATGTTTGAGACTTGTTTGTTTGTATTTCCCAGCAAGTTTCAGTTGTTTCTTTAACCAAAAAATTGCATTCTTTTGATAACTGATGATTTTTAAAAATTTCTTTATGATAAACTGTATTTTTTCCTTTTATTAATTTTATTATTCTATTGACACTCATATTCCTTATGTAATTTAACATAATATGGAGTCCTTTGTCCAATCTTTGAATTTTTTTACGATTTAAATAAAAATATTTTATGGTTTTGTGCATTGATTCCAATCGCATATTGGTATTAATACCCGCTGATTTTCGATAACAATAAGCCCACTGCTCACTTATCTTACTGTAGTTGGTTATAAAGTATTGACCAAAGTTTTGAGTTTCTTCATCATCCATCATAAAATCTACAGCAGACAATAGTTTCAATTTAAATTTATCTTCATGTTCTTCTTCTTGAATTACTTTCAATACCTTATAGACTTCAGAGCGTTTATCTTTATTACTAATTTTAGTTAAATTATTTTGCCATGCTCTATCAATGTGCCATGCACAAAACAAACGATATGTAACGGGACCCATAACTGTAACCCAAGCATTGTAAAATGTATCAGTTATGTCTGACATAAATGTACGCGATATGATATTTCCAATTTTTTCAGAGTCAATCAGGGAACCTTCTTATAAAAATATTACTCCTCAACTACGATTTTGTTCTACTCGACAAAAAAGAAAAAGAGAAAGCAATAATAAAAAACCGAATAAAAAAGAAAAAAAAGATATCACTAATCTTTTTAGTGGAATACCAACATTATATGTTTCCAGTGATTCAAATAACGATCACAAGTATTAAAAAGTTGTTTAACTACTCATGCTGTAAAGTACTAGTACGAGCCCAGAATCATATTTGGTCCATTGTAAATAGTTGGGATTCAATAGGTTTTTCTTTTGTATTTATCAATGTCTAAAATAAAATTAAAAATATAATATTGAATGGGCCAAATGATATGATTCTGGGCTCGTAGTTAAACTTCACACTAATTTTTATAACTACTTATATATTATTAGTGTTTATTTTCTATGTTTCAAGAATAAAAACTAATTTAGTTTCCTAAAATAATCTGCCTTTTATTTAATTATCCTCTCTAGTACAAAAATAGTTTTACCTGGTAAAATAAAAGTACATTATTTAAAATTTTATCTAACACGATAAAAACATAAGTTCAATCTTTGTTATAACTACTATTAAAACTAATAAGAGCAGCCTTAATATCGAAATAAATAAATAGTTATTATACATTAGCCGAGTATTATCTCGAGATGCAAAACATCGAGGGATAATAAGTTTTGAGCACTACTAGACCATTTTCACAACGATAATTTTTATGATTTCTTTGTATTTGAAAGGAATCCATTGAGTCGAGTAGTCTGTAAAAGAAAATTCAACAAATTAAATTTAAAAGTTAATTATGGCAATTGCAGTGTGAAATGTCAATTTTACATTGTATCTGCAATACAACAATAGAAACCCCTTGGACAAGTTATAAACTTATAAGATACAAACTTAAATTAGAAAGTAAAAAATAAACAAATTATAACAAAACTAAGTAATTTTTTTTAGGATAGTTTCCTGACCGTATAGTAATTTTACAAATTAAAACTTCCTTGGTAATCGGTCAATTAAAATTTTGTTTATTTAAATAGCACTACATATGTTTCGGATTTTTTTTTTCCGAAACATATGTAGTGCTATTTAAATAAACAAATAAACATATGTTTCGGAAAAAAAATTTTCCGAAATATATGTAAGTGCTATTTAAATAAACAAAATTTTAATTGACCGATTACCAAGGAAGTTTTAATTTGTAAAAACTAAGTAAATCAAAGTAAAAAAGCCAATGTCCAACAATTTTCTAAATGTACTATTCTGGATAATTTGTTTCATTTTGTCCTGACGTTTACAATTTGTTTAACCCATGGAGAAAGGATAAATAGTTTAACCTATAAAACTACCTTAGCGGCAACCAACCTCAAATTTTAAATTTGAATTTGCACATGCGCAGTTCTAAGAACCGCCCTTGGCATTTAGCATCTCGTCTATATTCGACCGAGCCATCCCTTGTTTAAAATTCTCCCACCTTTTTTGGGTCGGGGAACGAAATAGCCCGAACGTCAGAATAGGTAGCAGTTCGGGGGGATGAGTGACAGATCTTGGGAAGTAAGTTGGCTTTTTAATTTAGAAAAAAAAAATAACAGAGCGTGGTGTCATTAGGTGGTGTCATTAGTTTAAATATGTAAGTATTATTTTAGGTATTTAGATCGATTATTTCTATGATATGCACTTAAATTTAACCATAACAATATATTTATTGGTATTCCCTTGTTATTGTGTTTTATGTTCCCCTTTTTATTAAATACCCATTTACAAATTATTCGATTTATCCAAAGACAGGGACATAGCAACAATGTCGGGTTTGCTTACTAGTAATGTAATTTTCATAAAGTGAGAGGATAGTCTTGAATCTTGGGTCGAATAGGTATGCTCCCGTGGCTAGGGGTGACATAGGGTTTAGGTGTTCATTAACCTACCAGATTTCACCTCTAGAATAAAGTAGGACCTCATCTCTAGGCAGGTAGTAAAGTGTATACTTCCCTGTTACCGTTCTACTAGTCTTAATACCCTGTTTTGCTTTGTGTAGATTTTGTTGCGATTTAAAGGCGATCCTCCGTTTTATTACCTAACGACGTATCGTTTAATGTATAAATAATTTACGGGAAACATTGAGCTAGGTTTTTTTCTTTGAGTCGATCTTGTGCTTTGTCTACCTTTTATTTATTAGATGTATTTGGTGTATTTGATTTATTTATTTTATTTGATTTAGTTGACTTATTTTATTTATTTGATTTATTTGATTTATTTGATTTATATGCTTTATTTGATTTATTTGATTTATTTGCTTTATTTGATTTATTTGATTTATTTGATTTATTTGATGTGTTTTAAGTATTTGATTTATTTGTTTATATGATTTATTTGATGTATTATATTTATACGATGTATTTGATTTATTTGGTTTATTTGATTTATTTGATTTTAGGGTTAGTTTAATTTATCTGTTTTATTTGTTTCAGACGATTTACCGGATTTATGTTGTTTTAATTTTCATTTAGGTTTTGTCTGTATTAACAGGGGTTTTCTTTCTGGTTCTTTCCCCTTTAATTCCGTGATATTGCACCGAACCAGACATGTCTAACATTTGTCAATATTTTATTAGTTAATTTACTTCTGTATTTTCATATTTAATGTTCCGCTTCTCTAAATAAATGTTAGATATGGATTACTTGTTTTCTTTTACCTCGCCACCTCCCAACCATCACTTCGAGCTGTACAATCTAAGAACTATTCTGTAATAACACAACGTGTAGAGTCCTCCCTAGACATCATAATAATAAAGAATGGAAAATATGTTAAAAATATCATAAAATAACAGAATGGCCGGGTTTTGGCGTGTGGGTTACATTACAGTATATTTAGTGCCAACGTGATTTTTTTAAGTTTGGACATACTTACATCACTTACAAACTTATTGTAAAATACTAATTTAAATAACATTTAAACTACACTCTAATGTTCAGAATTCATTACATTAAAGTCAAAGAGATTTTGTTCATTTAACGAGCACATCAGTGCAAATGTATAAGTGAATTAAACAATTATTTAAGTTTGCAAATTTAAATGAAAAATGTTTGTATATTAATAGAAAATTGCTATTTATCAGTGTCCAATCACCCTTAGCAATAAATCAGTCACTTACGAAAACAGTGCAATCTTCTTGTTTTCCCGAAGTGCAGACAGCTGCAATTTCCTAACACAGGAAATTATTCCAAAAAGAAGTTGATGTTGAAATCCAAATTGAAGAAATGGTTGATTATTCTCGCTCTAAAGTGAGGGAAAACACTTCACTACACAACATTTATAGGTGTAAACAAGTTTTATATTTTGATTACTATGTATTATATTATGTGTTTTTAAAATTCACTCATTTGAAACAAGTAAAACCAATAAGAAGTAGAAACAAAAGAAGATAGAAGAAATGATGAATCACAGAAATAGCCCATTAATGATATTCAAGCAATGATGATGGAAACAAATGAATAATATGATAGAAGATATAATTAATCGTGATAACTAAACAAAATATGATTAGTATAAAGAAGGAAGTAAAAAACAAGAAATTAGCGTCATAAAAAAGGATTATGAGGATTTCAAAGATAGAATGGATGTCATGACTCATAAATTAAAAAAATGTGGAAAATGAAGTAAAGGAATAATAGAATTTAACAAACAAATAGATGAAAAATTACCAGAGAAAGTACAGAAATAAATAAATAAATAAAGAATAGACTTTAGGATATGGAATAATTATAAGTATAAAATCAGTTACAAGATGAAATTATGGAGAAGTAGGACAGAAGAAAATTTGTATACAATGATTAATGAGAAAAAGTATTAAAGGACCAACATTTTGCCTTTTTATTCGAATTAATTATTATTGCAATTCATGTTCAAAGTGATTTTTTTCATTGATTGAATTCCAATTCGAGAAACAGTCTCGCTTTGACACACTTGGTGGATATAAATATTGAAAGTGGCGCACATGTAGTTTAATCAAAATCTGATAATACAAACTATAAACTTAATTATAATGTTAATAACCTGTAAAATAAGTAAATATTGTTTATCTTAATGCATTTAAAATAGCTTTATCTTTTAAAAAATTTAATAAATAACACTCACAAGTCACAATATAAAATTATAGGGGTATATCATTATAAATCGTATTTTCAAGTTTTGTAAATAAAAAAATCAAAAGGCTTGTTTTTCAATTCGTAAATAAATAAAATACCCACTTGGAAAGTTTTGAAATATTTCCACAAAATCAATTTGATACTTAAATCATTCAATTAAGATATATTCGATTAGATATATGGCGCTTTCATACAAACGGAAATGCCATAATATTTTCTTAATTAATAATATGTAGTTTTAAATAGATCGATTTTTGATATCAAGTTTACCTTTATTTATAAAAAATAATATAACCCTCTCTAATATGCAAGCTCTGACGTTATATTATTCTTCGAACATTTTATATTCAATTTGATAACTATCTCATCTTTTAAATTTACTTTTATAAATTTTATTTTTAACATTTAATACCAATTATCAAGAATAAATGAAAATTTATAAATTTTGTTGAGCGCACGTTGTATATTGTCTAATAGATTATATCAGATTTCATTTAACTGTAAAAATGATATTTACAATTCAATATATTTCTTGTACATAAGTGTTCACAAGTATTTTAGTCTTAATATTTCTTACAACTAATTAAACAATAAACATTTTACGTATAAAAAAAATCAAAATAAAGAAAAATCATCAAAACAACGAGAAACATGAAACTTGGTATTTTCTAAACGCCATCACTAAAAATTGTCTTACTTTTGAAAAATGTCAACCATAAGTTCTTCCCAATACAGTGATGATTATGGACCAGCATCTTCGTGAAGACTAAAATTCTTGAAATTATTTTCTTACCACTCAAGAAAGTACATTCATGTCACAGTTAAATATTTTAATTAATTTTATGTCACTATTATTTCTAACTTTGTCTTTATAACACTTAAAAATTATTTGTCATTTTTTAAGGTTATGCAAGTTCCATAAAAATGTAACTAATTGATAATGAAATACTTCTAAGGGTTTTATCAAACAACAAGAACAACTTAAAAATAATTCGAAGATCACCATCTGGGCTAAGTCACTAAATTCAATTGATCTTCAAGATCCTTATTAAAAGCGTGTCAGGTACATTAAATCAGTAAAAGTTCTATTGCAAAAAAGTAATTGTTTCCCATATAAGTTTCACCTTGTTCAAAAATTGAACAAAGATGACTTCCATAAAAGATTGGAATTCTGCGAAATAATGCCTGAAAAATATGATAGTGACAGGCATTTTCTTCTCAATATTGTTTTCTTGGATGAAGCTACTTTTTACTTAAATGGTAAAGTTAATAGGCACAATTGTCGTTATTGGGCTGACGAAAATCAACATTTAATAAAAGAAGATCATACTCAGACACTGCAGAAAATTAATGTGTGTGATGGAATTATGGGAGATAGAGAAATTGGTCCTTTTTTATTAATGATAATTTGGACGGAGGCAGATATCTAGAACTGTTGGAAAATCAAGTGGTTACAAGTGTTCGTACCTTATGCTCTAATGGTATTGACAATAAGTGGTTTCAAAAAGATGGTGCTCCGCCACATTTTAGCCGAGCAGTCCGAGACTTCTTAAGTCGCATCTTTCCAAACCGTTGGATTGGAAGAAGAGGTGAAATCAAGTGACCACCACGATCTCCGGATCTTACACCAGACGATGTTTTCTTTTGGGAGTTTCTACTTGAAGAAATCACCAATATCACTAGAGATATGCTCCAAAGGGTTCAAAATTCCATTTATGAGCATTGGGGCCATTGCGATATCGAGGAAGATCGACAATCTTAAAATTTATTGTAAAAATCGTAATAAACATGTTTCTTCCTCATTTGGTAGTATAACTTTTAAAATAACTAAGGGGGATGTTTCTTTTTCCATTACCTTTAAAATAAGATGAAACTCGACAGGGGTTGCAATTTAAAAATTTTGGGATTATCAGCCCCTTAAAAAAAATATAGATTTTTAGTGATCTCCAAATTTTCAGATTTATTTCTTCACTCGTTAGAAACTTATGGCTCCGTCCCGGGACTTTTGAGAAACCCTGTATATTTGTCATTTGGTTTTTTGAATGTTTCTTACTTCACTTTATAATCTTGCAATTATTTAACTAATAAAATTATGAATAACTTGTATTAAAAACCACTTTATTCAACAAAATAACAGTACATTCTTCTTAGACTTTAGCATACTTTCTACCAACAAACGCTTTAATAAATATCTTCAGAAACACAACCAAGATAATAACAATACAAACCAACATAACAGTATGATTAAAATCGAATTGTAGAGTTTTTTCCACTACTAATCTAACGGTACCAGCCAGTTCTTCTCTTTGCCAACAACTGTAGATATTGGAATCGGAGACTTTGGCGTTTGTAATGTGAAGCTTATCGGTGATGCTACAAAATTTGGACCAATTGGCTTAAAAATCATTTGAAAGATGTGACAAATAGATCCAAAAAAATTTCAAAGGAATTAATATAACAAGAAATCTAAAATAGTTGGAATAAGATTGAGGCAGAAAATCGTTAATATTTGAGCCCTTAAGTAAAAAGTATAATTTGAAGTGTAATCTTAACAAAATTTAAAATGAAATATTTAAATTGTTATATATGGTTTGGTAGTAGAGATCAGATAAAATTGTAATGATGGAGATAATACACTCGTATAGAAAAATTTGCAAAAATTAATAAAAAATTAAGTGGGTAAATATAAAAATTAACAGCAGATTTATACACAAATTAATGAATAAAATGTTATTATTAAAAGACCACTACCCACAGAAAGAACAAATTCAGGATTAATAAAATTAATCTTAATAATATACAATCACGGAGAAGAAAAAAAATTGCAAAAGGAAAATAATAATAAAAAAATTTCAAACAAAAAAACAATTCATAAATGTATTTAGTGTATTAAAAAAACTTTTTGTACAGAATGAAAAGGTGAAAGAGTTTGGAGGAGTAATAAAGTTAATTTATTATTATTTTATAAGTATTACATTACATTTAACTTTAACAGAAGGATTCAAAAGTAAAAAATTAAAAAAACAAAACGGAAATCTCTATATAATGGAAGATTTGCCAGAATAGGAAAAGTTATCGAATAACAGAGAGAAAGAAAATGTAGTTAAAAATAAAATTAGATGGTTTATTGTATATAATAATAATAATGAAAGAATTTTTTGTGTATAATAATTAAACTAAAACATTGATAAAAGCAATAAGAAATAAATAAAAATTTAAATAAAAGACGAGCAAATTAAAAAAATTGATGGAAATATAGAATAAATAAACAAGAACATGGTTAAACTAAAGAAAAAATGAAAAATGAAGACTGTGAAGAAGAAATAAATTTATGGGCGAAACTAGTAAAGAAATCAAAGTTATATTAAATGAAAATATTATATTCAGAAAACAGACTAATGAAACAAGAGTTAAAAGTAACCACTACAATAAGAATAACCAAAATTGTAAAGATAAATAAAAATTATAAGGCAAAAAGTTTAACAAGTGTTTCAAATAAAATGCGAACATGTTAACGATTTATAAAGAAAACGCGAAGAGAAAGTAACATAAAAAGGAATCTAAAAAAATTGGAAAAATATTAAACAATAGTAAAAAACGAAGTAGCACACGAGGTTTTAGAAGCTCTAAATTATATATTAAAAATGAAAATGTTTACATGTAGCTCTGGAGATGACATAAAACCATTGTTAAGAATTAGATGAGATGTGAAAATTGGTAGCGTGTAAAAATCAAAGCAGATAATTTAAGAAAAAGAAATTGAATCCAAAATAAAATGAAAGAAGAATAACCTGTTGATAAGAAGCCTATATAACATAACCTAACCAATAATAGCCTAACCAAGCCTAACATAACATAAAATAACCTAACATAACACGACCTAACATAACACGACTTAACCTAACCTAACCTAACCTAACCTAACCTAACCTAACCTAACCTAACCTAACCTAACCTAACCTAACCTGACCTAACCTAACCTAACCTAACCTAACCTAACCTAAATAAATTAACACAATCTGCAAGTAGGGAAAAATCAAGAAAAATTTATGACATAATCTAAATATACGAAAGAACTTGAAAGGCGCCAATAAAAATGAATCAAACTTTAATACTATAATAACTATAATATTAAAAATGCATGATAAAAATATAAATACCTACCTAATAAATATTCTTCTATTCGATTCTTGGGCGATTATTTCAGGGACTAAATTTTTGTCGCCCATTTGCCAATGTATTGGGACGTCTGTGTTCATGCTACCAGGACAGTTCAGAACAATGTTTTTTCCTTTCACCCCATAAATTAATTGTCTCGCCACAGGTGGTTCAAGAGGCGGCAGTGGCTGAGTAAGTGAATATATACCATCGGAATTATTCACCTTAAACAAAAATGATTTTATTTATTCTCGTCAATGCAATTGTTTAACCTTTTCAATAATATTGCCGTGCCAATCTTTAACAGCGTAAATTTTATTTCTGGAACATTTTTCTTTGCAAAATCCCATCATAATCTCGTTTTGTCTGGCTTGAACTTGGGGTATATCTTTAATCTTTTGCGGCAAAATATGCGAATTACACGGTATTCCAAGTTGAAAAACACTGAAAAGCTCCAAATCGTTACTTATTTTATCAGGTTCAGCTTCTGCTGTTACAGATTGTTCTGCTTCACTAATATTTGTATGATCATATTCCTCTGAAACTACAGATTCGTGTAAAAGTTTGGAAGAAACTGTCAACTCCCGATATTCCTTGGAATAAATATTGCAATAACCTGAAAATTTGAAAACATCTCGAATATTATTCCAACGATTGAAGACGTCGTACCGAGTTTATGTCTTCTTCCAATTTTATCGCAGGTACTACAAGTTGACCAATCGCTCCATTCTGTGTCCAAAATCAACCCATACTCTTCTACATACTCCGCATCTCTGGGGTACGGCCCAACTGGAGCTTGAGGGCTGTGCACTTCCATAATCTGGCTTTCATTGAAGTTGATGATGGTTAAGAAGTATGGAGTAGTCGAAGCATGGCCAAGAAGACACAGATATTGACCTGAATGGCTCGACTCCAAATTATAAAGGCGTAACGTTTTATCTTCGGGAGATATTACTACGTTCTCATTAAAATCAACTGGTTCTAAATGTTTACCATCTAGAAAACGGTTTTCACATGTGTTGAATATAAATTTAAATCATAATGACCGATACCTACTGGAGCCCAAACCCACTTAACCAGCTCTCTACTCTCCTTTTCAAGTGGACTGATGCATATTCTACACTCCATTTTCACACTAGTTCCTTCAAAACCTAAAATTGCTTGTGGAATCATCGACAAATACTTTCCTAAATTCTCCTCCTGTTTTTTCAGACAAGAATAGTATTCTTGCCAATTATCTTCATTTATTTTTATATATTTAGGATTAGTTCCTGGATAATCTGAGGCTACATGACCCATGAAATTCAATAATTTTCCTTTTTTGCGGGTGTTGTAAATATTTGAAGCCTTTTCACGTAGTTTTTTTAAATGGCTACTAAATAAAGTTGTAGAGGAATCAAACATTAATAGATAAATTGGCAGTAAAATCTGAAAATTCATAATTGACAGGAAATATTTGGATGACTTAATATAATGTAGTTTTTTAAAATCAGAATGTGTCCAAAGTGCAATGACAATGAACAGTGATTAGTATATAAAGGGTACCAAATTTTCATTTATATTCAATAAATCCCTTAATTGAAAAAATATAGATAATTTAGAAAAAGTAATGAGATATACAATAGACACGAATAAATGTAACAGATGAATTATACTGATCTTAATTTTCCACGGTTTTTCTAATCTTCTAAACATTTTTATAATTGATTCATTATATAAAATCATTATTAAAAGAAGCTGAATATGTTATTGCCACACACATTTTAAAATTGAAAAATACTAGAAATTACTTACAAAATGAAGTTTTAAAAGGAAAAACTGTTGATGGAAAAAGCTGGACCTGACTTGAAGTTAATAAAAAATTAAAGAAGGATTGTTTTCCATTTAAATCAAGTTGGATGTTGATTTAAAAAATAGAAATAACGATTGGAAATTTAACCAGTTTAGTGGTCTATTCTGTAACTTTTGGTTAAAAAAAACCCAGGATTATAATTTAAAAGGAGTAATATATGTTTAATCAAAAAGTTACAGAATAGACCCTTTAGTGTGTGTATCTGAAAATTCTATTCAACGAATTCAAATGCTTTTAAAAAATTTCACGATTTTTAAGATATTAATAATAAGATACCCCAACCGACTTCAAAAAGATACCCCAACCGGTTTCAATGCTTCTCATTAAAGAATTTTAGTGTTGAGGTTTTATTGAATCTCAATTTTAGAATATAAATTTTAAAAATATCGAATTTTACTTCTAAATCCCGACTGACTAAATTTTTTGTGTTTTACCTCAAAATCTTTACTTTAAAGTTAGTGTTTCAATAAACCTCGATTTTATATCAGAAATCTGAAAAAATCGTGTTTTACTTCACATATCTCATTTTTTTGGAGTCAATATTTCAATGGATCTCGACTTTAAACCCGAAATCTTAAAAAATCTCGACTTTAAGCTCGATATTTGAATGAATTTCGATTTTCATCCCAAAATATTAAAAATTTTAAAGTAACAAATTTCTTTTTTTTTCAAAATCTCTGCTTTGATATCGAGATTTTAATTAATCTCGTGTTCTACTTTTTGAAGAATCTCGACTATAAGGATGAAGTATATGAATCTTGATATTAAAAAGAGAAAAAATTTAATATATTTTGATTTTAAATCAAAAATCTTATAGATGAGGCGAAAAAAATCTAAAAAAAAAATTGAGGTATATGTTAAAGTTTTCCATTTTGATGCAGTTACAATATTCATTTTTTATTTATTCTTTTCAAAATATAAGTATATTAAATATATATATAAGGTATGCTCTTGAATATTTTGTATACGTGAAGAAACGAATATTTACTGTATATTATTTAGCAAATATAATTTTTCAAAGATATAAACAATATTCATTAAATATTTTGAATAAATATTGCAAAGCAAATATTTAATAAATGTGTATTTTGGATAACAAATATTAATAAACATGATATTTCTTTTACATATTTATAAAATATTTTATGCTATAAAATATCATAATAAATGGTCCACATTCAATAAAACACTTAGTATTAAACTTGTATTTATTACCCAGTGTCTGTCTTACTTGTTGCCTATCTCATGAACATATAAGTGACTGATATATTCTACTATTTTTTTCCAATCAAACATTAAAATAAATAAGCTTTTTCATCTTTTTTTTATTTAGTAATTTATTAATAATTCACATTTAAAACTATATTTAAAAGCACAAATTTGTCCTATTTAACTACGAACTAAACAGATCACGCTTGTCAGACCTACTTGGCATACATGTTTAGGCCATATCATGTAAGTTGGAAGAAAAAAATAAATGACAGTTTGTTGTTTAAACGAGTTTTAAAGTTTGAAATTAGAAATTATGTGAATCAGAAATGCTATGGAAGATCTTCGAATTATAACATCTGAAGCCTTATGTCAAAGATTTAAAGAGAGTGAGCAAAATTCTACAACAGATAACTAATAATTTATTGTTGATTAATTCTCAGATATTCATGTCCGATTGCCGCAATTAGAATGCACACAGGAAAAACATGATATAATAATTCAATTCAGATATATTAAAATATATGTATAAATCTGCTTCGAAATGCTACTTTGCAAGAATTTCTTCCTGAATAGGAGACTTATACGAGATATGTTTAACTTCACCACACTATTTTTTCGGTGAAGTTAAATAGGAATCATGTAACTCACCTAGTTTTAACATTTCTGAGAATTAATCAATATCAGTTGTATTTCCTGCTGTGCATTCTGAATGCGGAAATAATACACGAATAAATTTATAATTCATGAAAGGTAGGATAAGTTCAAATCTAGAGTTTCTTATAACGGATACCTGTAAACTTTCACAAATCAGTGGTAAAACATGTGAAGAAATTGAAGAAATTAAACTTAAGTTATCAAAAATTATCCATAAACCTAACAAGATAGTTAGAGGTAAGTATAATTTATATATTTTCTTATATTTACAACTTAAATTTAATTTCAGCGATAGATTTATTAGCTTTGCCAAGACTAAGTACAGGTTGCAAAACCATTGACTCTGTTTTAAGAAATGGAATACCCATTAACCATGTTGTTGAAATTTTTGGCTGTAGTGGAGTTGGCAAAACCCAATTTTGTCTGCAGTTAACACTTCAAGTACAACTGCCAATAGACTCAGGAGGTTTAGATAAAGGTTAGTATATAATTCGTCAATTCGGAAATAAAAAAGCAGTTTCATACCTTAAAAATTGTTTATTTTTAATTTTAAATCGTCAAATTGTAGGAGCAGTTTATATTTTCACTGAAGATGTGTTTCCCTCAAAACGTTTGCATGAACTCGCCAATTTATTTAAAATTAAACATGACCACGGTGATAAAGACGTTGAGAGTTCAATTTTTTTAAAACATTGTCCAGATATTCAATCTTTACAGAAATGTCTCTCTCTTGAAGTACCCTTATTGTTTAGATGTGAAAGCATTGGTTTGGTTATAGTAGATTCAATATCTGGACCATTTAGGGCTGAGAATGAAAAAGAATATATGATAAGAAATAGAGATTTGATACCAATTGCACATAAATTGAATGATATTTGTATGGAATATAATACCGTGGTGGTTTGTACTAACCAAGTAAATAAAATGTTAATTTTTTTGTCACAATAAGTTTATATTTTATATTTAATTTTTAGGTTAGCGATAATGTATTAAACAATAAAACAGAACCGTGTTTAGGAGTGGTATGGAGTAATAGTATAAATTATCGTCTTCAAATATCCAGATTCAATAATAGTTCTCTAAGGGAATTTGAAGTTGTATTTTCACCAGAGTTTGCTAACAAAAAGTGTACTTTTTCTATCGCCCATGAAGGATTAAAATCTGTAAATTAAACATCTAAAAATAAAATTCTTTCAAAGCTAGTAGATATTGTTTAAAATACAAGCTAAACTATTTTTGGATTTTATTTTTATGCAACAGTAGTACTAGTCCTTTTTCCATTTTGTAAAAATATGTGATTCAAAACGACTAAGTTAATTAAGAATTAATTTTTTGCAAATTAAGGTTATATAGAGTCTGTAAGGCGGGTCCAAAGAGTTAAAACTTTTATAATCTTCGAATGTCGTTTAAGTTGTCAGAAAACAAATGATTTTGTAAAACCACAGAACGCTCAAGCCAAAGCCTTATGACCAACAAATATGTAAGTAATATTTTATCCATACAGTTGATAATTAAAAATTGACAGATTCGCCCAACACAGTTCGTTTACTAAAAGTTCCGATTTAGTCGGGTTAACAACACTTTAGGATCAGTATCTTCATAAAGTGGAAGTAGCTTTAATTTCGCAAATTATATTTGCGCTTCATCTTAGGGATATTTCATTATGGTAGCACATCTTATTATGCTGTTAACTACAAAGTAGATTTTTAACTTTGACTTCACTCCTATTAGCCATATTTATAAGCTTTTTGTGTGACAAGCAACAAGTACAAATAATATGCAAAAGAAGAATAATAAACGTAAACGAAACAGAGAAAAGAAAGACAAGCCTCACAACGATAAGGTTTGATTAAATTTAAGATGTCTTTTAATAAGCCTGCAGGTATAATAGAGGTGTTAAAATGGGAGTCACAACTGGTACCGTCTGTTTTAACAAACTATTAAGCTTGAAACTACTCCTTTTTGAATAAGCTGTTATGTTGAGTTTTCCTTCTAGGTTCAAGATATCCCATTATGAATACATCCCTAATTACAGGAATATTATCGGGCTAACCTTAAACAAATTTCCCAGACGAAGTAATCTGAATAATATTACAATCGTTATTATATTCAACCCTCAAACAATATAAATTATGAAATAACTTGTAAAAATCATAAAAAGTTCTTAGTAGGAACGATTCGAGACCTTCTAAGTTTTTTTACAAGAAAAGTTAGAAAGCAAATGGAGTATTTATCGTTATTTTTTTTTATTTTACCAGAAGATATCGGTAAGAATTCAACGCTTTGTATGTTTTTTAAGAGCATCAAGAATGGGATCTCCTAGAAGAAAGAACCATTTCACATGGGTTCCCTTATTGGATAGGCAAATTACATCCCAATGAAGATTGCGTTTAGATATCTTGACTAAAAAGACACTATAAGAGCCCTAATTAAAGCACATCAAATGCAAACTTTTTACCGCTCATAAAGTTTGAGAATATTTTATCACATTGGGGAGATTCAGATACTAGTCGAGGACCCAATCAAAACATTTAGAATTTTTTTGCTGATCGTTAATATCTACAACTAGAATTGTGTAGCGTCTTACTGATGCATTATGTAGAGAGGACTGCAGAGTTGAGGTCGTCTGAACGGATCTATAATTTTTTAACACAAGACACCCTCACTAGATGGTCTCAACTCATTCAATATCAAAGTGGAGAAATATAACTTTGGCTGATTAGGGTCTTAATACACAAATGCTTGGTACCTATTGATTCCGACAAGCAGCAACGTTAACCGCATTTAATGGAGTGATGTTAGAGACTATTTGAAATCTGACAGGAGGGGATAAAAATTCACAAACTTTTTCCAGGTTTTATAATAGATCCTCGAAGCTCGGCTCTAGTTTTGGCGAGGTTGTTCTTGCTTCAACTTCTTGATCCCTGTTTCAGAGGGAAGATGTAAGCATGCACTTAATTTTTGCTCCGTTAGAATTTTTAAATCTCCTGTTCCTGTATTATCAGTAATACTTTGATAATAAATATAAACCTAGATAATTAATCGTGTTCTAATTAAATCACAAAAGTTAAGTATTTACAAACATGTATTAGAGTCAAATGATTCCGAGAACGAAGTGGATATATGATTAAACAATCAAATGAGCTTTAATTAATTATATGAAGGGCTTCGTCCTACGAAATCGTTATCATTACCAGCCAAATAAGATATATAACACCTAATTTCTCTAAAGTTTTCTGAGCGACAAGTGGCCTAGACCGTCTCTGATCGTTAAACTTAATAGTTGATAGAGTGAAGCAGAGTTTTCTTCTTCTCTCACACTTTGTGGCCATAACCATAATAAGCATACTATAATAATCAAATGATCGCTTCATAATAATTATGATTAAACTTTGCTTTAAATTTGTTTGATAGTTTAATATAATCTCATATGTTCTCAACTACGTTATTTTAAATAAGAAAATTTGACTAAAATGTCTTGACATTTAATCATTGGTTGTCAATGTCATATTTTTAAAAACAAAAATGAAAAGGAAGATAACCATGATGATACAAACTTTTTAATCTCAAAGATATTTTATTCCAAACAATATTAATCATCTAACATGGCTTGTAACGGGAAAATGACCGCTGAAACTCAACTTCAAGGTAAATAGTTTATGATACATTTACATTCTACAAAGTAATTTATTTTTAGTGGCCATTGGGAGATTACTACAATCTGTAATAGATAAGAGCCCCATAGTATTAGAATCAATAAGACGTTCGCTAAGAAAATTATCGGAAAAACACCCTAATCATGTTTTAAATTCGAGTTGTCAATTCCTAACTAAACTTCCAAAACCTTCAACAGAACATATGGGGTCAATATTAACTATAATGGAATCAGTTTGTTCTGATCACATTACCGAAATAAACGGAGATACCATCATTTTAACCATTGAAGTTAGTTTAAATATTATGACTGAGCAGTTAAATTCTGAACCTACTGTGCAGATGCCCGCCTGTGGTATTCTGGTTGCTTTAGGAAGAGAACACTATGTTCAGGTGAGACCTAAAAAAGATTGATTAATAGAAAATAGAATTATATTGCAAGAAACATTTTTTAAGCGTATCTGACTTGCACCTAAATTTTATTTATTTTAAAAACAAAATTTAGCTTGCAATTTTAAAAAATGTAACAATATAATTTTATCAAAACATTGTTTTTAAAAAATTGTTTACGGTAAGCACTATTGCCCAACACATTTTTAAAAGTATAATAAATTGTAAATCAACATAACACAAAGAAATTATTTAAACAAGCAATGGCTTGCTTTGAACTGCAGTATTTTTTTAATGGAATATTTATCGATATGCAGGTTACTTCATAAATATTGATATGTTCGACCAATATATTCTCCAAAACAATAATTGAATTTGATAAATTAAATTTTAGTTTGTTTTAAAAATGCGTTTTAGGATTTTAATTTGAAGAAAAATGATTTTGAGAAATTGTTTAGTTTGTGTGGTAAAACATATTGACGGGTTTATATACTATTTTTATATATATTTAGCACACTTTTTTGTACTTTAGTTTTAATGAGTTGTTGTCCTTAATACTTTAAGAAAGCCTCAGCCAATGGTTTTCTTCTATCTATAATTAAATACTAGATACAAAGGAAACCACATATAAATCAAACAAATATTTATGAACTAACCTTGCGTTGGTGTGAAATTGGCAATACAAGTGGGTACTGCATCAATAGAAAGAATTTTGTATTTTGCTCGCCTATTGTTTTAATAAAGATTAAAGAACAATATAAAAAAATAGAAATCTTGTAACAAATGTTATCACATTCTAATCTTATAAATGTAATTAATGCTATTCTGTCCTACAAAGGTTTAAATAATTTGTCTTGTTGTCATGAGATCGATTTGTTAATAGTTTCAAGTACATTTTTGACAATAGTATTTCTGATATTTTGCCATTGAGATTAATTATTCATATATTGTTTTTAACTTTGTACAGCACTCTATTTCTGTTTAGATTCTATTGTAGAATTGGGCTTGCCTGTTAATAAATAAATATATCAATAGTTAATTAGCAGAAACTGATAGTGTTATGAATCCAAAACTTTTTACTAGTTATCTTACGTTTTAACTGATTTGGAGCCTTTAATGTAATATGGTAACATATTTAACCATATTTGAATATTGTTTTGCTTAATCAAATTGTTTGCATTAGGTTACAGATTCTCTCTTAAATAAACTTCAACCTGGTATAATTCCTCATTATATGGTGCCTCATACTTTAGGGGCTCTAGCTAGTGTTAATGCTGTAGGAGTAATACCATATTTAAAGGACATTTTCAATATTATATTACCGTTGTTAGGAGGGTTGAGGACTGAAATACTTAAACAAGCATTTTCTTTTGGTAAGTGTTTTGTCACATTTAGGGACATATTATTTCTAGAGTTTAATTTATGCCAAATTAACATATTACCTTTTTTTAGCTTTAGGAAATTTTTGTGAAGCCCTCAAGGAATACCTTTCAGATTCAGAAAAAGTTCCCGATCCTACTATAACACTAGATAATTTCAATGTGGAAATAGGAATGGCTTACGATGTGTTGTTTACAACATGGATCAACTCTCGTGATCCAAAGACAACAGAAAGCGTCCTTGAAGCTGTAACTTCAATATTTACAGTGCTGAACATCGACAGGGTAACGCAACAAGTACCTAAAGCCATACAAGTACTTTTAAACTTATACAAGAGGAATGTTAATCCTTATAATGTTACTAAATGTTTAGGTTCTGTTATACAAAAATCAACATCGGTAAATGGCATGTTATTGGAGCCAATGTTACCAAATATATTGAACAACCTGTTTGATCTGCTTTGCGTTTCTCCCGATTATGCACAGCCTGGTTTATTAAAAAGTCATTCTGAAGTCCTAAGGTGCTATGAATGTTTTGCTCTTCATTTTACAGATCATACTTTGGACCAAATTCTGACCCAACTGAAAAATAATAATGATAGAGAGAAAATTAAGGCTTTAATAGTTATAACACATTTAATATCATATTCTGGGGACCAGAGTATCAAGAGAAGATACAAAGAGGTTGTTAAAAGCATTAATGATATTCTAAATGATGTTAATGTCCGTGTTAAAAAGGCTTTAGTTAAAATTATTGTTGCTCTGGCTTGTAAAAAGGTCCTTATGGATAAAGGTAAGTTTTTTAAGTTTAATTGGGTTTTATATTAGTTTAAATTGTGTTTAATAATTGCTGATTAATAGTAATATTTCCTATAGAAATTAATCCGGATGGTCCAGAAAAATATTTGGAATTTATTCTAAAAATGTGCTGCAAACAAATATTACCTAAAAACTACATAATTGATCCTCAAGAACTAGAAAATATTCAAAAATCTACAGACAACACACTTTATATGCTTAGTACTTCAGTTCCAGAGCTTGAATCCGTATTATGGGGTTTACTATTAAATTGCTTTTTGAATCCATCTTACGATGATGCTGTAGTTGTTATTTTGAGGTGTTTGACACACTTGGCTTCAAAAAGAGAAAAACCAGAAAGTTGTGAAGCCGCATTTGTACGGTGTTTGGCGCTTTTAGCTAATCCTGTGCCAAATTTCAGGTAAAAAAATATGCACAGTTTTATATTATAATTTATTTTTGAAAAATTTTAGGGGCTGTTTTATTTTAAATTTCTTAAAAAACATCAAACCGTGTAACGTAGATTCCTACAAATCGGTTTGGGAATCGAAAATTCCGCACCTATTGAAGTACTTAGAACAGAACTTTGAGAATTTCAATGTAGGGGAATGGCATGATTTAGTTTTTGATTTCTTAAATCTACTACTTGAAACGACGCATCATGAAAGTTTTAATGAAATGTTGGTCATTTATGCCAAAAAACAATTGGATGTTTATAGTAATATCCGGTAACTATTATATTTTATATTTATTAATATTTGTAACTGACACTTTTTAATAGATATCTAGGACTTCAGAATGGTAACTTGCAAACGAAACAACCTGAAAAACAGTTTCTTCTAAAATGCCTTGCAATAGCCCTTTGCTACATAAAGGATAAAGAAACTGTGATGCAAACTTTAGATAGTATCCTAGCAAACGTTAGACTGATAGATTATACAGAAGCTCACACTTGTGCGGAAGCAGTGGGTATATGTTCTAGGACACACTTACAATTAGTACTGGATAAGTTAAACCTTATAAGAAAAGAATTGCTTATAAAGAAATCTTCCAAATTTTTTACTTTTTTAAAAGATCAAAAACACGAAATTGGTTTGGAACGGTTAAAGTGTATAGTTCTTTACAGTTATTCACAGGTAGGGGTAAAGTTGTTGATGTATAAGTTTAAGACAATTATATTTTCAGATTTGCAATGAGGCCCCTTCTGAAAAGCTTCTTAGAATCATTGAAAATGAAATATTGGAATATGCTGTTCAAGAGTTGACAAATAGTAAAGATTTTTCATTAAGAAAGGTCTGCTTGAAGACAATCAACTCTGTTGCCGATGCAATGCATCCAAATAGAAACTCATTACACATCCGAATGAATGAAAGGGACAACGTTATAAAGTATGTATTTCTATAAATAACTAAATTAAAAAATAAATTAGATCAATTTATTAAATTTCAGATTAGTTTCTTCCCAAGTGCACTTACACAGCGGTCCGGAATATATTGAACTCTTTCCTATAATAATTCCCACTGTGACTGCTTTAGTTCGGTTGCCACTTCCAATGGAATCGGAAGATAGGATGAACATTTTGAAATTATTCTTTGATAACGTCTACAACGCGGCTATAATCTATTGTAAAATTAATCAAGATAATGCTGATAAGTACTATGGGGATTTGAAACTGGTGCCTCACGTAACTAAAAGTTTTTCTGAATTGAATCAGTTAGTCAAAGATTTACTTTTACAAAACTTATCACCAGCAACTTTGGATGAGATAGTTTGGCTTCTACAGCCCTGGTTGGGTAAGTAAATTATATGAAATGATTAAATGAAATCTCTTTTAAGTATTTGCCAAAATGACTAATCTGGGTGAATTACATGGGGCGGAAAAATCCAAACGTTGGGTGTTTAGTTACTTCCATTTCTACCAATTGCTTCTGTACATTCCTTTTCCTCTATTTTTACACATACTTTACATCTATGTTTCTTTTTTTTTATCCTGGGACTTCAGTTAACATCTTCTTCATGACACATTTTAAGTAATTTCCCCTTTCATGTACATGATTTATACACTAAATAGAATAGGGTAAACCAAAATGTATTTAGGTAAAAAGAGACCTGAACAACGCCTTCCGGCTGCAGAAACACTACGACTTGTTCTACAAACTTATTTGGATAATATGAAATTTGCTTATGAATGCCCAACAACTTTTGGACAAACTGGATTTCTTCTTTCTAAGGTGATCCCTAGATGTACGGATCCTAACAAAAATATAAGAAAGGTAAGAAAATAATACATAATATCTACTTTAAAATCATTTAATTTTTTTATACACAGGTAGCTGTAGAGTGTTTATGTCTCATTCTTTGCATCGCATCACGCTATGAAGGTCACATGCGAGACCACGACAAAGTTCTTACCAATTCCCTGCAACACATCCAGCAACAAATAGATTCAGAAGAACCCAAGTTGTTGTATAATCTCACATCTGATTTGGCACATATTATATGTATTAATTTACCACCATTTCAGCTTATGCACTGCATAGAAGGTTTAGTAGAAGCTTTGTTGGATTGCGAATCGTCCAGTTCCAATGGCAGTAGCGTTGTACTTAATCTCATGCTTAAAAACAAAGGTACAGTTGACATATTTTCTTACAGATATTCTAAATTAAGAGAATGTTTTAGGTGGGGAGCTATTAAACCACGTGGTGTCGATTACAGAACAAATATTAAAACAATTGTATAAAATTCAGTGTCCAAGAACTAAATCTTCCACCTACAGGGCGATTTTGAATCTAGCCATGCATCATTCGAAGACTGTGTGTGCTATTTTATTGTGTCAGCAACTACCTTTTGACAAGTAAGTTAATAAATTTACTAAATTAGAATAAATATAATACGTCCTTTTAATTTTTCAGTGTTATAACTGAATGTTGGGGCATAATTTCGACAGATTTGACCTTAGTAGCAGATCTAATTGACCAATTAAAAAAATCAATCAAATCTTCTCCTTTATATGAAGATCAAAATAATGGAGAGATAAAGGTAGCCAATCTTCAGCCGCTTCAAGCGATTTGTGCTCTCCATGAGCTTTTAAAAAACGTTTATTTAAAAGAAATTTGTCTGAACCAGTTTCCCGAATTATTCTCCATTTTACTGACTTCAATTTCTTCTTATATGGGAAGTGTCGCTCCTCTTGTTAAAAAATCCGAATCTAAGGAAAAATATGGTTTTACCTTTAACAGGGAAGCGTACAAATTAGTGCCCGCCAAAGTAGCCATAGAAACTTTCAGATTATTTTTGCTTTGCTGTCAGTTTGATAAAATGGCGACAAGCTTATTAGTTATCAGTAATTCTGACGCTTTTGAGGACATAAGTGTGTTTCTTCAGGTAAGACGAATGACTAATCGTTAAATATAATTGACTAAAAGCTAAAGTACATGTTAATGAATTTACCTTTACTACTTAGTACTCTTTTAGCTATTTGTTTCTTTGAAAATATCCAATAATGTATGCTTTTTCCTGCTTGGTGCTGTTACCTTCCGAGTCTACTTTATGACTCTTATAATTCTCTATAATTACCGCTGATCGCCCATTTTTATAACGGTTCTCACTTTTACTACCAGTCTTTAGTCATTGGTTTTTTGTGTCTAAATCAGGCAATTCTTGAAATAAGTCGACTTGGCTATTCTAAAACAAATAGTGATTGAGAGTTCAAATAATCGAATTTCTACTCTTTCTGAATAATTTTTTAGCGGGTTTAAAATGAATAGAAAGAAAACTTAATCATTATTTATTTTAGTAAGGATCATCACAATCTGTGCTTTCAAAATTAAATAAACGCTCATGTGTAGTAAAACTCAACAAAGAAAACAAATGTGTGAAGATTCAAATTTCTATTGGCCTTATTACTCATACATTGCTCATTATAATCCTTTTTCTAGCTTATTAAACTGGCTACCATTCATCAAATACTTACTACATCTGTAAAATTCACAATTATATATTTCCTCTACTTAGCTTATTCAGTTCTTTAACTTAAATATTTATTTATATTTTATACAGGTTGTACAGCATTTAGTAGAAAATGTTTGCGTCGAACATCCTCAATCTCTATCGTGGTTAGTTGCAAGTCTGGGACCTTATATTAGGGCCGATTTGGACCCTCAAAGAGTTGCTACTGTTGCATTTTTCTCCCATTTACTTCAACAAAGCCATACTGAGCAAAACGTACTGACTGAAAACCTTCTAGAAATGATTTTAGATGTACAGAACGATTCTTGTACTTTGGTTAGAAAATTGGCATTACAAGGTTTGGGACATGCTGCTGAGCACTTAAGCTATGAATTGGTTTCGAGACACTGCAATCCCATCCTTAGTGTACTGATGAACAGCTTGGACTATAATAATATTGGGTATTTTTATATTAAATATTTATTAATGCGTTTATTTATGTTCATTATATTATTTTGCAGCAATGAGAGCGACGTTATTTTGGAAGGCATGTTGAGTTTCTCAAAGTTGCTGTTAGCAATGGAAGGTGTTAAATTTAGCTCCTTTCAAGTAACGGCTGCTGTGAGAATAAAACCGCTGCTAGATAAAGAAGACGTCAACCTAAGAAGGGCGGCTTTCAGATTGCTGGGAGATTTGACGCAGTCTTTAAATTCCGAAGGAAATTTGGAAGCTTTTAGGGAACAAATTCACGGAAATATAATTACTTTACTTTTGCATTTAAGCGATCCAGATATTTGCGTGGTTAAGGTAGAATTATATAAACAAGATATTTTGAAACTACGATACTGATGTTTTAGGCATGCAAGTACACTCTTAGAAAAATAGGGCCATATTTGGAAAGTCCTAAAGTAAATTCTATGATACAGGAACATCTAATAGACGAAGCGAATTTACATTTTATTGATTTTATAAAGGATTTCATAAAACTTATGGTAATTAATCATTTGATTTAGCATAGATTGCTTATTGTTGTTTGGTTTTTACGTTCTTAGGCAGAAGATCTACAAGACCTTTTCCCGTTGTTAATAATGACCTGCTTGTCATACTTCAAAAGCCAATGGGTTGAAGTAAAGGGCAATGCCGCTATTATTTCCGGTATACTTTATTCTCAACTAGTGCCCGAAAATAAGTCCAGAATATCCCTGGATACAGTCTGTGATAGATTATTGAGACTTATAAATGATGAGGATGAAAACGTCAGGGTTAAAGCTGTCGATGCAGTTTCATTTTTATTTATGGAATAATTTGAGATTTTTTTATTGTAGAAAATAAGTACCTTTAAGTGTTGAAGTTAGCTTTTACTTTTATTTTAAATTAAATATTTTATAGTTGTGTATATATACGAGATGATTCACATAAAACTACCCAGCCGAATATTTGCTAGCAAGGATCTTTAAATTCGCGTAAAAATATTAAAGTTATAAATTTTAATTATTTTCAATTTTTCGTTATGTATATATATATATATATATATATATATATCAAATTGTAAATTTTCTAAGAATACATTTTATCAAACCGGTAAATATCAATTTTTCACCTTAAAATTTTAGAAAGGATCATTTGGATCTTTTTTACTAATTATTCAAATCGGTGTGTTGTTTGGAACGTTGTTACCCTTTTAAAGATTTAAAAAATCCATTTTAAAATAGAACTTCCTAATTTTTTTATGCTATCAAATTGTAGTTTTAAAAGGGTAAAAAAATATTAAGAACCGCTAATTTAAATAAAAAAGTTATATAATAAACTCGTAAACTTTCTCTTATTCATAGTTCACGCCTTACATAAACACTAACTATCCTTATTAGCTTAGTTTTATTTAAATCACTTTATTTATATATCCTGCTTAGTTCTTATTAGAGGGTAATTATATCAAAATGTTCCTAATTTTATGGTATATTTTTATATATGTCAAATAAAATTCTACTTATTCTGATAAAAATCTATCACTATAGAGAAGGTAATATGGGTCTATGAACTAATAAAAGGAGCTTCATAAAATCAAAAAATATTTTAATTTAAGTCTTATACTTAAAAAAACATTGTACAATTTTAGTCAAAGAGTCCCAGACCCATGTCATCATCAGACTCTTCTGGCTCTTCTTCCTTCTTCTTTTCTTCTTTAGCGGGAGCTGCAGCAGGAGCGGCAGCAGCAGCTGGAGCAGCCGCTGCAGGGGCACCTCCGCCTGCACCTACTCCAGACCCTATATTGGTGATAAGTTCTTTAACATTGACACCTTCTAAAGCTTTGGAGAAAAGACCTGGCCAGTAGGGTTCAATGTCAACATTTGCTGCTTTCAAGATGGTCTGAATTTTTTCACCCTAAAAAACATTTGGCTAAATAAATATACAAACTTTTATCATTTTCAAACAAAACGTGTAATGTAATAAAACTGTTTCAAATCTTCCTTTGGTGGCCTCAGATTTATGCTGAACCACCATACACTAGAAAAGACATTGCTGTTCCCACAGCTAGCACACCTTTCTCTATATTGTGAATAGACAAGGCCGGCTTATGAGTGTGGGGTACGAAAAATGAAAAATATAACCTATTATACAAAAAAATCTTTTAAGTAAAAAATAAACATAAAATATGCTGATAATTTGATTAAAAGACAATTAACTCGATATTTATTCATTTTAAATAAAGTCGATGACTAATAATTTAAGAGATATAAAAGGAACCAATATTTTTTGGTTATGTAGCCCCTCAACAATTTTAAAATTGTACTTACAGTTATGGCAATATCATCATCAGCCAAAATAAGGGCAGAGTAAACACAGGCGAGTTCAGCGTTTGAAGCCATTTTTTTTAAATTTTTGTGCAAGTCGCCGATGGGCCTTAGCTCTGAGAGAACAAGCACACGTCTCGTTTGAAAATGAAAGACGTAAAGATTGATAGAAACGTAAATTGTTGTGTTTCTTCTTTTTCTTTTAGACTTGAGGCCTCAGTTATTAGGGCCATCCGACCTAAAATAAATTGTTAAATACATTACATATGTCATTTTCTTTGATCACTACTGGAATAGAGAGTAGCACGACGGTCAAATAAGGAAATAAATACAGAAAATCTAGCAGAACTGTTAGTTTTATAATTTTCAAAATTTACTTAGGATTTGCTATGATTAAAATTATCTGAAACAATAAAATATATTTCAAGAATAATAATACGCTAAAAACCAAATGCTAGACATGTATTCTTACAAATGTCATTAATAAGTATTGAGTATTCAAGAGTTGTTCTAGTTCTCAATAGGGTCAATGTTTCATGGGCCTTCTTCAAAATAATGTAATATTTATGTGATAGGAATTACCGGAATAATAATTTAGTCCATGAGTTAGTCAATGAGTCACGTTTATTGATTCAATAAAAATTTCTAAGGCTGGCTTCAATGTTTTTATTATTTGTGTTCTCATTTTTATTCCAATTTAAGTGTCAGTTTTCAGGTTGACCCAGAAGACTATTTAATTTACTTTATTTAACAGTAATTATAACAGAATTATGCGTCACTTACTTTTAATATCAGTACATTGTGAATTACTGTATAGATAAGATGTTTTTTAACTATGGCTAAATCCACATACAGGTCTTATTCAACATGTCTTAATAACTTAACCATTCTATTTTTTACATAATTTTTTAGTCAAGTGGATGAATATGGTTTTGAACGGGCCGCAAATTTCAGTTATGATGTATATGATCAGTTTATGTCACAGTATATTCGAATATTAACTAGAAGAGCTGTGAGATGGAATACCCTGAAGGGTGATATTTTGAATAAGCCAAATGTGTTGAAGAGATTCATACGAAAAGGGATTCCTAGTAATTTAAGAACCTCGATTTGGATGCAAGTTTCAGGTGGAGAAGAGATTCGAAGAAATAGTTCGTATACCTATAATTCTTTAAGAAAGAAAATTAGAGAACAACATATTATTGACATGATTCAAATTGATTTACCAAGGACATTTCCAGGTATATTAGTTAATACAAGTATTTATTTATTTGGTTCCTTTTTTCTTTTTTAATTACACTGCCAGAAGGTCACCAAAATTACACTTTTAGTTTAAGATACATAAAAACTGGTATGAAATTAACAGGACTATTAAGAAAATTCTTTATTTTTAGAAAACATTTACTTCAGCAACCATGAACACCTCCCCAAAATGCTTTTTAACGTCTTAGCGACATTTGCTCATCAAAATCAAGAAGTAGGATACTGCCAGGGATTGAATTACATTGCAGGACTTTTGCTGTTAGCTACAAAAGATGAGGAGTGCTCTTTTTGGTTGTTGAAAAGTCTAGTCGAAAAAATACTACCTCAATACTATATTGTCACTATGACAGGTCTCTTAATTGATCTCGATGTCTTGGATGAATTAGTTCATAGGTTAGAGCCAGTGGTACACCAACATATACATAATGTAGGCATGCCTTGGGCTATGGGTACTACAAAGTGGTTTATTTGTTTATATTCGGAGGTAAAAAAGTTTTTAGAATTTTTTCTCCAGTTGAAGTTTCCATTTTTATACTTTTTATTAGGTACTGCCTGCAGAGACGGTATTCAGAATTTGGGACTGCTTGTTTAATGAGGGATCAAAAATAATTTTTAGAGTAGCAATTACCCTTATAAGGCTGCATAAAGACAAAATTTTACAAACTAGTGAATTGGGAGAACTTATAGGCTGTTTTAGAGATATGAGAAACCATGAATCTGTGATCAACTGTCATAAATTTATGCAAGTAAGTCATTTTTCTTGTAGGTCTTAGTTTTCTTTATAAACAACTTGTTGCAGGAAGTCTTCAAATTATCTGGCAACTTATCCAATAGAACGCTCTCCAGACTCAGAGCCAAATATAAGCAAGACAGAACAAAATAAATGTTAGTTTTCAAAATTACATAAATTTTAAATGCACTATGATAAAGAAATGAATTTATTAATTTATAATTTTTTAAATCTATTTACAATTTATTGATTAAACTATTTCAAATTTTTCTCTCTAATTCCTAGAATGTTTTTCTAAGAAGTCTTTAGCTTCATTTATTTTTGATGCTAAATATGGAGAACCGCCTCTGTCTGGGTGATTAACTGCCATCACTTTTTTAAAAGCATCCTTTATCTTGCTTTTATTAGCACTTGGACTAATTCCTATAAATAAAACATAATTTATTAGCAAAACCTTTATGTTTAGAAAGTATAATTTATTCTTTATTTTCTCTGAAATTTTAAGATTAAGTAAGTACCTTGCCACGAGAATATGAAATATTTTTTTTCTATGGTAATCTTAAGGAATGGAATTACTACCTAATATTAGGGCTGCTTCTCGTCTATTCATCATCGGATCGAATCCTCCTTTATAATATTTCGAATTGGCAACAGAAGCGGAATCGAATTTAGGAAAAATTTTTAGGGCTTCATTGAAATTCTTGGCTGCGTTGGGCATTTGTCGAAGGGCATAACGACCCACAAATCCCACAGCCGCCAAACCAAGTCCAGCTAGAATTACGCCGTTCTGCAAATTTATTAATTTAATAAGCAATGGAGGTTTCATATTTTTAAATTGTTTACCATTTTTTGTCACAATAATTTGTCAACTTTTTCACATTTTTGACTTGAAAAAAATAGGTTACCTTCTAAAATGGTCTTTTCCAAAACCTGTATTTAGTGAGAGCTTTTTTTATTAGAATGCGAGGTCCTGGGATGAAATCCGTTCAGTGAACAGAATACATATAAGCCGTATACTCATTAGGAAATGTTGTACGTGTTATTTGTTCTTGTTCTATTCTTTTTTTCGAGACGTGAACTATCCAATCATTCTTTGTCAACTGCTTTGATTTTAAAGGTTCAGGGTACTTAAAAACGAAGAAAATTTAAGGTTAGATTTTTAAACGTATCAGTAAGCATCTACTTTCTTATTGTTATTTATCTATAGTTACAAAATAACTTAATGTGGTATTTGTCGTCTAAAGCTATAAGATTATTGTTAAGTGTAAAAGAGAAACATTAATACATTCGATACCAGTTAAAGATATCTAACGAGATGAGCCAAGAAGTTTTAAGTCAAGAACAAGAATCTTTTCTTGAAGAATGTAATTTAGAGTTTTCAGAACGATTTACAGATTCTGATGTAGAGTATAAGAGCGTTTATGATTCAGAAATACCTCCGCCCCCGATTGTGGCACCTTGGTTTGGGAAGCAGAGATTTATTAATAGAGATCGCCCAGGACACAGTTACAGAAACAGTAATAGAGAAGACTTTGGCAATAATCATTATCGTGATAGGGAAACAGGTTATCGTGATAGGGATTATCGTAACAGAGAGAGACCTTATTAAATGAAAATTTTTTAATTTTGTAATTGTTTTTATTTTAAATAAGAGATAAAATATACTATATTTTTGTATATATACATTTACATATAATAAAACATTGTAGAATAGACTTGAAACATTTATTAAAAATTGTACAGTTAATCAAAAATAGAGCAATGGAGGTAGAGATATGTAGTGATTAATCAAACAGGGTGTACCTAATTCTTTTTAACTAATATAAGCAGAAATTTATGAACAGTCATCAAATACGCGTTTTTTAATCAACCAGTTTTTTTATTTATCTGGCTTTGTGACAATTATAACAAATTGATGACTTTCTTAAGCATATATTATAAACTAATTTAATTTGAAAATATCTTGAAACACAGCCAAAACGAGTAACTCTCCCATAAACTTAATAAATATTTTAAATACACAAAAAATAGTGTGTTCTTAAAGGTGTTTAGAAGTGTACCATTTACAAGTAAAAATTCTTATATTTTCCATAACCCATCCATTTATTAAAAAATTGAGAACACAACTCTGTTTTTTACGTTTATCCTAGAAAAGTGCTACACGTTGCAACTACTTGAAACCCGGCGCGTGTCGGCTTTAGATCCTTTTCTATATATAATAAATATTGATAAAATAATTATGAAATGTTCATTTCGAAAATGGCTGACTTAAGAAAAAAATGTTATGGGTTTTTTATTGCATTCTACTTGTATCTTTAAGGAACGCACTATTTTCGGGGACACCCTCTATATATATATAGTTTAAATTTAGTAAAAATCATTCTTTATTTTAATAAAAAAACTGTGCTTTTCACTTTTTGATATCTCTAGTCTATTGATCTTAGCGTCTTCCCTCTTTAATAAAAAATATTTTTTGGGCACCAGAGAATTAAGAAAATATATAGTAAATTATACAAAATTAATAAAGGATAATAATAAAGATATGTAAATATTTTGATTAGGTTAAGCCCAACATATGCATTTGTTAATTTAACTATGTGAGTTCACAAATTTTAAGAAATGTAAAGATACACAAAAATGTTTTAAAAATATAAAATTCCACAACAGGATTAAAACTGTTAAAAAATTTACTTTTAAAAAATTCTTTTCTGAAAGAAATACCATTTTATATGAATTAACATTGGAGAAGGAGCAATAATATTTAGTATCAACTTATTTTATTAAATAAAGTTCCACCTCCTTTCTCCTACTATTCTAAATTCTCATAAACTTGATCAAAAAGTACTAAAACTAAGCTAAATAAAATTAAATATCACAAAGCAACCACGTCACTTAAAGGATTCGTGAAAAATTCCGTATACACTGGACAATAAGGGCTTGCAGGTCCACCCCAATACCAACCATTTGGTATTGCAAGGTGTACAAGACCTTGTTTTACAACACCACTAGTGCCTGTAAGTTGTTTTTCCACTCTGAAATTGTGCAAGATATTTGTAGTGTGGAAATTTGAACTTAAAACCGGAGGATGTACAAAAGTAGTATTCGAATTTTGGGAAAAGATTGGTTTTAAACTACCAATACTAAAATGATCGTCTGAAAAATAAATAAATAAAAATAATGCAAACACATATTTTTTTAAATAATTTTTTACCTGTTAACATTTCCACTTTAGTTAAATCGACACATACCATTAGTAAATCACTTTCCGACGTTAGTTCCTTAAATTTTTTATTTAAAACATCTAAATTTGTACTTTTATTTAAAACTAAATTAACTAATTGTATATTTAAACTTCCTACTCGAAAAGAGGCCACTAGTACCTCACATTCGCTTTTAGCGTCGGTAGGGCCTTCACTAAGGGACAAAAGATCCACAGGCGTGCCTAAAAGAATTCATGAGTATTTACTAAACGTATTTTTTCTGTTATTCTTATAGAAACAGGAATTACTATTGCAACGTTTAATAATGCTCTATCAATAAGCGCTTTAAAAATTTGAAGTATGAAAATTATTTGACTGATTTTTAGTCGCTAAATAAAATTTAATAGAAAGAGTAAAAATAAAACTATATTTCGATATTTAAAAAAAATATGTGCTATACATACCGCCATCTGAATCATATATAAATCCTAATTTAGAGTTATGTAGATCTAACATACAAAAATTCCAATTGTGATGGTTATTTTTACCCCATTCTTTTACTTTCTGTAATTTAGGGTTATTTAGTTCATCACATATCATTCTTAATGCGGTTACATTTAATACGTCTTGTACAGCTATTATAGAAAACCTAAAAATGTTTAAAAAAAACATAGTTTGTACTTCTTTAAAAACCAAATCAGTTACATTTTTAATTCTATATTTTTGAGTTTGATAATATAAAAATATAGCCCTTTTATTTTCTAATAAAGAGCACTAATTTACTCAGCAAATATACTCAAAGTTACGATATATGAAATTTTTGAAATATAATAAATAATCGCCTTCAAAACTTACCCGTTTTCTAATATAGTCCTACAAATTACTTCCTTTACACCCAAATTTCCTGATTTTTCGTAAGAAAACTCGTGCAAATTCCAAGAAGCTACCCGCAAAGCGGGATCATCATTTCTTGTATAATTAAAAATTTCCCTAGGTACCGGCCTTGGAGAATATGCAGACAGTAGTTCGAATATATCTATAGCGTTAGAATTGCTTAGGCCGTTTCTGACCGGCAGCCTTTGAGGCATGCCGTTAGGCTTTAAATTTTGATTTTGATTAGGCATGGTGTAACCATTGGTGAGAATACTAGGTCTTGTTGAATCATCCATTTCAGATGTATTATCTTCATCTTCTGTGGTCAAATAACGTCCGATTGTTGCCAAACGAAGGTTGTCTATACATTTTACTTTTATTAAATCATCCACCTGAAAATAGACGCCTATGTAAAACTATATATTTTTTTTAAATTAACTTATGTGGTTCTAGGAAAGGACACTAGTACCAATTATCGACATTAATTTAAGTTGTAAAGAATATCCTCAATAAAGTGGTAATAAAAAAGAAATCAGAAATTATAGGCCACTGGTTAATCCCAAGAAAAACGATCGATGTGACTAAGTGACTAATGTTTTTTTAAATGAGCCATTACCGATAACGTATTTATCCTGTGTTGTATTTCAAATATCAGCATCAACCTTAAATTATATATCTAGATGTGACCTTCAGTGTAGATGTAATCAATCAGATATTTAAATATTAATACCTGGCATTAAAATGATATGATAAAATAGTTAGACTTATTGATGACATTTTATAATGTAAATTAGACCTCTGTTTACAAAGACACAAAATATATATCATCAATCAACAAAATATATCTTTATAATTATTATGTTTGTGTAAATTATTTTTCTTTAAAAAGGAATAAATTAAAAAATGTTTGCAATGTTTTATCACAAAAAAACTACAATGCTGTCTTTTTGTACTGATAATTATTTAAAAAATGTGTTTTATGTGTTCATAATTTTATTTAATTTTTATTTGCACATTTTATTCTCTTAAGTGTATTAAAATTTATCACAAGTTTTTATTACTTAGTAACATGTTTAATAAGGTACCTATAATAATATTAATCAAATAGATGGGTACTCATTAGAATTTTTAGATAACTACTAGTTATTAAGTATTTCCTGGATATGTTATAATTTAAGAGGCACAACAGGTACCTGTATATCTTAATTTTTAAAGTGCTTGTAGATTATGATTAAACGTTAAAATATAATTCAAATAAAAAGTGATTCTAACATTCATCTTATTTTATTTTTATATATCAAAAGATTAAAAAATATGGAATGACCTTATAAATATTTTGAAATACCTGTCTGAATTTTCCTTTCTTTGTTCTATGATGCAAAATGGCAGCTGCTATCTCTTGAGTAACTCCAGCAATAGTCTGCAGCTCAAAAACACTAGCTTTATTTATATTAACAAGTTTATTAGATTTTAATGTGATCCTAGATTCAGAACTTCTCAGGCTGTCATAACTTTGTGCTCTAGAAGAGGTATAACTTTGACTTCTTCTGGAAGTGACACATACTTCTGGTCTCAATTTTTGTAATTTGTCCGCTCCAATGCCTCTAACTACAGCAAGATCTTCGACTTTCCGGAACCTACCTATTGCTTTTCTATGTTCCACTATACTTCTGGCAATTTCTCTATTCACTCCATCTAAGGTCATAAGTTCTTCTTCACTAGCTATATTTATATTTAATCTATCTATTCTGTCATCATTTTCGTGTAGTGTAAATGTGTGACTCAAGGTATTATTTTTAGATATTGATTTTTTTGTAAAAGAACGAAGGGACTTCCTCCTACCCTTAGGCAAGCTTGAATTTTGCCCCATACTAGTCACTTCATATTGAACCATTAGTTTAAAATTTTATTTCACCTATCAACCATGAATATCAACGCGCTACTGGAACACTTCAATGAAAGAGCTTATCACATTATTCATTAAAAATAAGGATAAAAATCGAAATCCAATGTACAAGGTACAAATGTAAAAATTTGATATACTCATAAACCCATTTTCTCGACTGACCTTAGGCTGTTACTTGCTCCATGTCAATTACGATTTTAGCTATAAATAGATCTATTCGGCCAGTTTAACATAACATTTATATTCCGATTCAATTTATTCAATATATTTGATGGAAAAGTAAAAAGGTGACAATTATGACGTCACATACGTCAAAATCATATGGTTGTTCGAATGGCGAGTAGGACGCCACCTTTGATTTTTGTAGAGTATTAAAACAGCTTTCCCCCGTGATAAAAGCAGGGCCGTCTCGGGCCTTACCGCACATGAGTCACAACATTAAAATATGGTGTCCCGATATTCAGCCACCAGCGCTTGACAAATAATTCGGTCTAGAGGGGACACATTATTGTGGCTCTCTCTCGATTATTTAGTTACATACATATATTTCGTATTCTTTCATTCCTTAAGATTTCGCCAATGTTTTTTTAAATACTTCCTAAACCTGTATAAAAAGCAAACGGATGTATATTAATTTCATAAAGTTAGTCAATAAAGTACTACATATTAATATTAACAGCCGCATATTAAGCATATTTCAGTTAGATGTCTAGATTAGTAAGGGGTTTTCGATTTCAGCGCGATCCATCTCTTGTCGGTTTTTTCAACGAAGTGGTCGGAAGAAGATGTAATTAAACTTATCGATGCTTACCGTGCAAAATCCCTTCTGTGGGATCCTCAACATAAAGACCATTTTAAGAAACCACTTAAAGCAGATGCCTGGAGGGAAATAGAATCTGAAATTAATATAGCTGCAGATCAATACAAAAAGAAGGTGATTTCCTTACTGTCTTCTTACCGGCGTGAGAAAAGCAAAACAAAGAGTAGCCAGGCTACAGGAAAAGATAAGTTCTATTGTATAAATAACTAGTACTAGTTGACTGAGCCTTGAGATTTAAAATTCTGCTAATATGTTTACGAGCTATCGAATAACAACTTTCATGATTTAAAGAGGGGGTAAATTTGAGGATACTATAGATACTTTGTTTCTTAAGTAATTAGATAAATTGTTGAGATAATTTTTTTATTGGTAACGGTTTTTTAAATATTTTCTTTTCATAAGCCATACATACTTCTAATATTAATTAATAATATGTATACATTTTAGTGTGTTTTCTCCTACAATGTTTTCATGCAATCTATATTTTATTATTCCAGGAAGAGATGAAATTCATGTCGGTAGGTGGTTCGCATACGAAGATCTCAAGTTTCTGGAAGACACGGATGTGCCACGGAAACGACTTACGACGGTAAAAAAAATTAGAAATAATTATATTTGTGTTGCCACTCTAAAAATCCTTCATTCATAAAATAATCTGCTAGTTCATCCCTTAGTTTCTGACAATAATTTATCAACTTACTTCATACTTATAGAGCACTATAAAATGTAATTATAGGTTCGTAATTAGAATATAATCAATCCACCCGAAGTGGGTATCGAAAACGCAAAAAACAAACAATAAAATAAATATATAAAAAAAAAGGATCTAAATTTATGAGAATTGCTCAAAATGACCATCATTTTGTTCAACGCGTATTTTTATCTTTTTTGTCACATTCCGAACAGATCTTCTGATCACATCCACCGCAGTAAAAAATGAGCCACGTATTCTATTTGAAGGTGATGTGAAAACAATTATTTTAATCGCCTTTTCCGTAGCAAATTAATTGTTCGTAGTTCACTATTGTACCTATAAATCTTTTCGTTAGTAAAATTGTCTGCAGAAAAATAAATGAGAAAGGTCAAAATTAAAAAATATCCTGATCTTAGTTATAAAGGGTGGATGAATTATGAGTAAATTGGAACCACCGCGGTGATGACCATCCACAGTTAAATTTAGGAGATTTAAACAAGTATTTTCAAAATTTTACTTTTCCACGTCATATAAAACTTGTATGTATGTATTATTTGATACACTATCACCAAGAAATATTAATATAAAAAAAATTGAAACCCTATATCTTGTAAAATTTGAGTTTATTTTTTTTATAATTATAAATTATAATACAAACAAAATGTATAAGCTTAGGTTTAAGCAATAATTTAATGATAAATGAGACACATTTAAAACAAAAAAAATTACAACTTTTATAGTAAGTATACAAGGTTCCCTCCAAATTCTAAACCTACAAAATTACACAACATAAACAAGAGGAGGGGAAAACAATTTTAATTTTATGTTTTCTTGTATTAACAGTCATACTTTTTTTATTAAATAAATAAATGTGCCGTTTGCACTTCGAATTCGGAATTTTTCAAAATTCGAACTCTAAGCCATAACAAAATTTAATGAGGTGTTTTTAGTATCTAAGCACAAATACAAAAGTTACTTGTATACATCCAAATTTCAATACGAGGTGTTCAACATAAAGATGCGACTTTTTAATGTCAAGATTTTTAACTAGTTTGTGCGACATGGCGTTAATTTCAAATTAAGATTAGGTAACAAACATACAAAAGAATCTTTCTATATAAACCAAGTAGGTAATTTATGTGAAAAGCTTAAATATTTATATGTGGGGTACACCCATCTATAAAATTCAATTCAAAAATTAAATTCAGTTATGACTTTCAGGCTATTTTAGTATATGGCGACAAAAAAATAGTATTTTTGTATTTTATCGAATTTTCATAGCAGATTCTAGGATCATCTTAGGAATAATTTTCAAAATCGTTGAAAGAAAGAAAAATAAACAATTATATAATATGATAATATAAACTATATATTATTCTTGAGATATTTTTTAGCCGCCATATAGATTACAAAAAAATATCACAAAATTAGAAAACTATGGAACACAGCTCGTCAATTACATAACAGAAGAATAAATTCGTTAAAAATAATCAAGAGTCCAAAAAATAAAAATGGCAGACATGTGGACTTACAAACTAAATTAAATAGGTATTAAAAAGAAATTGATTAAAATTATTTAGAAGACTTTAGAGCCATAGAAAATTTAGAATATTTTAAGAAACAAAAATGTGATAAATATACAAAAAAAAAACAAAGTTTTGTCTTTATTCTTCTGTCAAACTCGAGTTCCTATAGAATTCTCACCAATAACCGTACACATTTTTGAAAAAAAAAAAAAGTAATAATTCTGATTCTGATAGCATCGTTTTTTTTTCGCAAATAAAAAATTGTGAACGATTAACTGTTTCTTAATTTATTGTTGAATTATTTTTTTTTCAAAAACATTTACGAAATATGACATTACTGGCTTCGAAACCTATAATGAAACTTAGAAATTAATTTTAACAGAGCACAATTTTTCCCTAGATATTTACATTGAAATTTTCTCACGAGGTTAAAGACAAACTGTATACTAAACTTAATAATTGCTAAAAAAGGCGCTAGCTAGTTTATTACATATATATATATATATATATATATATTTTTTATGAGTGTTACGTCGATGAAACAGTACTTAATCCATATAAAAAGAATGGTGCTACATAGAAAAGTGGCTTAACTTTCTCTTTCACCTATTATCTTGATATTTACATTTCTATTGATCATTGTTTCTTAGGTGCGGATTAAAACAAAAAAGAGGAACATGCTCAAGAGGAAATAAAATTATTTCCCAGCCAATATAAAATGCGTGAGTTACGGTTTTTTTAAATATTATATACATACATATCACATATTCCTATCGCCCGTATTATTTTTTCAGCTTAAAAATCAACGTGCATGAGGCAACCAAAGCGAAAAAAATTGAATGAAGTATTTGCCTGGCGCTGCCTTTTTTACCTATCTTGAGGGTTTTCGCTGCGCTGCGTGACGTCCGGCAGATCGACGGTGTTGTTATCATTGTTTTGTTGCGGTTGTTGCGCAATGTTGCTCCCCGTCGTTGGTGATGTTTCTTCCTGTGACCCATGCTCGTCGGCAAGCTCCTCCTCTTCGCGCTCTACTTCTGGCAACAATTCTAATGCCTTCTCCAAGGTTTTACGCGCGCTGTTGGACCTAATAAAAGTTCATATAAATATTGAGTAATCTAACAATAAGATTGGACAAACCTGAGAATAAAATGTGTAAAAAATAGCAAAATGTCATTTTTCCTAACATTTTACTGTAAATAGGAGTTTGTATATCTTATGTGACTATTTTCTTATTTGGGAATAAAAATAACACAACTTTTGTATGCCTTAACTATCGATTTTTAGTAAAAGTATTTGAATCATTAGTATTATTGTTGACTAAATTATACAATAAAGGCGTTTATAAAATAAAAGTGTACCAAATTCCAATAAAAAAGACAATATAATTGAACAAATCTCTGCTTCAAATCTACGGCAGAGGGAAGCTTTTTAAGGGCCGGGAAACCCACATTTTTACCTAATCATAAAAAGATATACTTAAAATTTAAATGCTTATACTTTAATTTATGAAAATTATTTGTAGGTATATCATAATATATACAATATTAATAATTTTTGCAGCACAAAATTTTCTTAAATTGTAATTCAATGTAAAGCGGAAAATATCAATCCCAAAAAGAAAATATTCACAATTAGAACAAAGGTAAAGGTAGAAATCATTATCTTAGGAATCAAATTAAACTTTTCTACAGAGTAAACTGTGGCAAATAAAATAACGTAGAACTCTAATAAAAAAACAAATATCATTGATGAACAATATCGTCAAATTTTGCCACACTGATTTATAATGATATCACAAGACCTACTCTATGGTATTCACCAAACGATAACCATCTAAAATCAAGAGTACATTCAAAAAATACCAAACTCAAATGATTCTCTTACAAATGGACAAGTATGGCTGGCTAAATAACTTGATTTGGTATGAAGAGCTTTTAAGAACCAACCAGGAAACATGATTCTAAAACTCTCCAAGCATATAACTACTAGACCTATAAATCAACATTTGGGATCTATGCTTTAACAAAGATAACAAGCAACTAACAAGAGTACAAACGAAAGTTACTAGAATTCCTCCTACTTGACAAAATATTGAACATTATGACTAAAGTTTAAAATAGCTGAAATAGAGGACTTAATGGAAGCACTTAAAAATATCTATTATAATGTGCAATGTGAACACATTTTCCAGTCTATCTTAATACATTGGAAGCTAAGCAAGAAAAAATAACTTATTCCAGGTATTAAAGTCTGTAGTAGAGATTACTGATTTCATACAAACTAGAAACAATCGAATTTTACTTATTAGAGGCTTTTGGATCACCAAATGAAATATTGAAGTTATCTGGATGAAAAACAACAGACAGTTAAGGAAAGAACACAAATTTCGCTTAGCGACCACAATTTTTTTAATAGTTTATTATGACCAAAATAAATATATATTCTATTTTAGTTTATTTCTATGACATGAAGATATATTGCAATAAAAAAATTATTGTAATAATTTTATAATTTTCTCAAATCGCCTTGCAACATTATGTGCACCATGAAGCATCATAATGAACTGTACAATTTATTTAACAGTTAAATAATTTTACCTTTCTAGGAAGTATCCATTGGAACTTTCATTGCTTTGAGCAGGAGGTGACCACGTGTTATAAGAGTACTGCGCATTGGGGGGATATTTCCTCTCTAATTCGTCCTGCAACCATGTCACTGCAGTTGCCCACGCCTTTCTGACTTCCTCTTGTCTCATAAGCATGGATTGAGCTGGGGGGCAACGATTGAATAAAGCCACCATGCATTTTATGCATTGATACGCTCGTTTTTGATAGTGATTCTTGGCACGATTGATTGTTTCTAAAAGACCTTCTCGTTCTTCTACACCTAAAAAAATTATACATTATACAATAATAATTTTCAACACCATTATTTACCTTTGATGGCGCTGTGTATCCTATGTGTCTGCCACGAGTCTTCTATTAATAATATGGATAGTAAAATTTCAATATGATGTCTAAGTTCCTGACAATAAGCGTAAGCAATCTGCCAGAGCAGTTCTGACAGTATAGTTCTAGAGAAATGTGGATTTTCCCATGAACAAAATTGAAGGAATTTGATCGCGTCATCAGTTAAATTTGTATCTTCTATAACTTTTTTAATATACCTACAAGTAAAGTTCAAATATAGTGGACCAAATTTGGTATTAAAGACTTTTTACTTACACATTCCTATTAAAGAGAATTTCTGCAGCTTGGCCAGATATAGGCATAATGTATTCCTGAATTGTAGGATCTTTGTAAGGATTAGGTAAAATGGGACCACTGTTACTACTCTGGCACTTACTGCTAACATCACAGCACCGTATCAAAGACGATACTAATTGATTAAGTTTACCTAATTCAGTGAACTGATATTTTATGGCAGGACCTGGACCTTCGTCTAAAGCCACCATCATAAACGTTGCTGGCACATTCATCTTGAGTAACTGAGTTTTCTCTTGAACACCTATTATAAAATAATTGCATATGTATAATTTATCGACATTTCATGATCTTACCACGAACTTTTTTGGGACCTAGAGAAATCTCTATTAATATAAACGTACCTTGGTTGGCGTACATATGGAACACGGTGCAGTAATGAGGTAGATGTCTTCCATGTTCGCTAACTTCCCTCTGTAACAAGCTCAGTAGCGCCCAAAGAATGTGATCGCTTAGAGATCCAGTGGTGTCGTTGTTGTTGAAAGCCGCGGGAGGAGGCGAGGGCCCATCGTTAATAGAAAAGTGAGCTAGTAAAACGACGATTTTGATGAAAGCAGACCGGACCTCATTGCTCGGACAACTCAAAAGGTACTCGCAAAAACGTGACATATGATTAAAAAGCATATTGTGCGCAAACCACGAGCGGATAACTGGGGAAGTACGGAGATGGAGGCAAAGGACGTCGCACCTAGAAAAATAAATATTTCAAACTCAAAATCTTAATTTGATAAGATAATTGGAAACTATGCGATAGGAGTTAAAAAAGGTGGAAAGTCATTAATAACAAACAATGAAAAAAAAAGTTTAGCTTACCATTCCATAGCTGGACCCCTAAGATTCTTCTTGGTGTGCCACCCAGTGTGGAAAAGGAAATTGCTGACTAGTTGCACACTGAGGAGGTATTGTTGTTCCAATTGATCATTAGGCAATGGTTGACTATGTCTGGTGTTGCCTTGCGCTGAACTGGTTGCTAATTTTCTCACAAATGTAAAATATTCTAGAGAAAATTGACTCCTATGATGAAGGAATTTGATATTTTGCTTTCGTATGCTATTTTCTATCGCTACTGGCATTTTCAAATGGGTTTCTTTTTTCATACCTGCTATTAATAAAAAAATGTATTGTTTGAATACAAATAGTTTGTTTAGCTTACAAATAGTTAGTTGATTCATCATTTTCAAGGCACTGTTTTCTTCAACATCATGTCTAGTGTAAAATAACATGTATGCATTCCACCATCTTTTCTGTCTCCTGTATGTTGTCCTTTTTAACATAGGGTCGAATACTTCACCCATGTAGTCGCCACCAAAACACTGTACCTTCATTTCTTCATCATCGCTCATTCTACACTCTGATACATCGCCATCGTCAAATTTATACCACCTAATTTCGCCAGAAGTGTCCCTGCTCCTAATATATGAATAATAATGTCCACCTAAATTTAAAAAAAAAATAGAAAAAATAATGCGACACCAATGCATTTAATATAAGAATTTACCAGAAGCTTGCCCAGAGTGCACAACAATACCAGATAGGCGATACTTAGTGCAAACGTCACTAGTACTAGGGTCTAGATCACAGTCTATAATTTCTCCTTCTATTTTTGCCAAGCCAGATACCGTATAAGGTTCCATGTCAAGCTCTCGAGGGAACTCAAAATAATCGTTAAATTTGATAGCACACACTCGTTCAAAATCGTATTCAAATCTTTTCAATTGGATACCTAAAATTGGGGGCAGTTTTTTAACACAGAGACGCTTTACAGTCACAACTTTTTTCGCGCACTTTTCACAGTAGTACGCATCAGCACCTTCCAACAATTCGCCTAAAAAACAAATATTTTTTAAGTAAATAAATAATGTTATTGAAGAACTATTCACCTTTCACATATTGTTCCATGGAATCGGGCAGACTGCTGTGGTTCCGAATATCTACGCTAATCACACTAAAAGGTTCCTCTTTGGAATAACGATGTGGACAACCTTTGCAAATTTTTTGGTCAGAATAAGAACCTCCTAAAATTTTTGACATTATCTGCTCGTGGCCCAACGTCTTTAAAGCTTCATCCAGACTTTCTACGAGAGACATAAAAAATTCCACAGCGTCTTGCTGTTCTCTAAGATTCACGGGTTCGCCTAGAAGATTATACAGAATGTAACAATTACAAACGTGCGTGTTCTTAAATACACACCTTGCAGTTTAAAATGTCTCCAAAGTCCTCTAGGCACATAATATTGAAGGCGTGAGCAAGCTAGGTGGCCGAATATGGCTTGCACTTGCTTTAATATACCAACATTATAATCCTTTCTGTTGTCATCTAAACTGTTTCTGTCATCTGTACAATCAATGTCTAAATCCATTCTTTCTTCGCCAGTAAAATCTTCATTTGGATCCGTAGCAGCGCCTGTATTAAATATAAAATGATTTTTACTTTACAGTTGCAAAAGATCTAAATGGTCCATTCAATGAGATTATTAAAAAGAGAAATATTAAAAAACCAGATTGTTACAAAACATGAAATTTTAATATTGAATTGGAAATTTCACAATCAGAATACTGTTTGATATGTTTAGACAATAAATTAAATCAACCACCATTTTATGTAAACGTCAAAACTAAAGGTGAGATAATCCGTATCGATATAGTCGCCACATTTCAACGTCCCTCGCAAGAAAATTAAACTATCTATAAAATTGAACACTAACTTTAATTGCTAAGGATTGTATTTTATACAAAAGAAACCTTTTATTACTAAACGAAGAAGTAAGCGGTAACTACGAAAAATTGATGTAAATGATGTTTTATTCTAAATTTAAATCACGTTATTTAAAATGGTCTTTAAATTACACATTTATGAAGGTTCAAAATTGTTTCAACTTTGAAGCGGTTTTAAAATGCTCATTTTTTGATTATTTTGAAAAGTGATTGGGCCTTTAATTTTTATTGGTCTACCAGTCTTTAACAGTCCTAACAGATAATTTATAATGAGAAACGCTAATAAAACTAATACAATTAAATAAATACAAATTCTTGAAATCTATTGGATGTCAATATATTTCACAAATTCGTCAGAAATAATACCTGTTAAATCTAGGAAAATTATCTAAAGAACCTCTAAAAAACCTTTCCCATTTTACAATAGTATTCTTTAAAGAATTTAAGTGACTTCTTCGAAGGTAAATTATTAGAAAAAGAGGACGATTACATTTAAGAATGAACATATCAGAAATAGATCCGTTTTACATTTAGTTTATCTTCTGCTCAATTATAGTCAATTGATATAAACGATCCCGCTACTACAATGCAGCTAAATGTAGCGTTTAGCATACATATTTTCATTCTGTGACGAAGATTGGTTAAGTAAGAAATAATGATTTTTAACACGAATATTTTTTAAATTTTAAATTACCTTCAGCATCTAGGATACCTTCCTTTATACTCTCAACCATGTACAACTGCTGCAGGACAGAATTCATATAGCAAGTTGCTCCGGCGTTTTTTAAGCCCACAAAGCCTTGAAATGGTCGGGGACCGACAGCGGGAAGGTAATCCCATTCAATTATTGCCGACTCAGGATCTGAAACATATAGACAAACTGAAAAATTGTGCCTTTATTAAAAATTTAATTCAGCCTATTTAAATCCCAAAATTTTGATAAATTTATAAATAGAAAAGCATTTTACCAGAATAAAACATTTCTGTCAACATATTGACCAGCTGTTTGTAATTCTGCACGCAGTTCAAGCACAAAGCTATTAGAAGATCAAAAGCAGCCGCTTGGGTCTGGGGAGTATCACAAATGGGTATCGCCGGATCTTCTCCTAATTGACCAGTCTTATTTAATCGCAGCATAAGTTTGCTGGCAGGAAACAAGAAATCTTCTAATAATTCCTTGATTAAACTACCCGATTCGGCGCTTCCCAACTCACATTTTTGTTCGGAAGAGATAAAGAGAAGTAATTCTTTGGCGAGAAGAAGGTGGCCTTCTATAAGGACCTCATGTTTGTCTCTAGCTTTTCGTAACCAGGCTACCTAAAAAAAGATTTAGTTCAAAAGATATAACAAAAATTATTTTATAAAAAGCTTACTTCATTGGAGAGCAACGTTTCAACTCCGTTAATAGGACATCCAGTCAAGTACGCTACATTAACTAACCGACATAGAAGTTGAAAAAACTCATGTGAAGTATTTGCGTTATCCACCACAATTGTATTGATTAAAGAAAATAACAATGGCATGATGAGTTGTAGAGCCAGTCGGCTACCAGCACCACAAGTACAAATAATTATCAACTGTTCGGCAGCCGCCACTCTTACAGAACAATTTGGATTGACTAGAACTAGATCCGTAACAAAAAAAGGCCACCAATTGTCTTGATAAAGGTGTTGTAAACTGCTTGGGTTTAACACCACAGCGGTACTAAGTAGTTCCAATGCTTCTCTGCACAGCAATACATCATCATTTACTAAATCAGAGGTACCTTTATTGCAAGCTTCCGATAACGAATGGAGGTTTTCTAAAGATGCATTTACAGCACCTAAATTGTTGCTGCTGGCTGCCCAAACAAGTCTCACTAAAGCTAAAGTTGTAGCTAAATCTGGTAATTCCCAATTCAATGCTTGGCTGAAAAGGGCTTGGGCTTGACCCGTATTTCCAGTTTCTGCAACCATTAACTGGGCCAAACCTTGTGCTAACTTTATGGATACTTGGCGTAAGAGCTAAAAGTTTCATGGAAATAAATTTTGTAGATACCCAATAAAAATAAACTTACGTGATCTGAATGGCCGGGAACTGTTCTCAATGCCTGTCTTAAAAATGTGCCCGGTGTTGTAGTATTTTCGTTGGTAGATTCGTTTTCTGGCGGTGTGTGGTCTTCGCTGAGTTTTACCAACACATGTGCCACAGAAGTCAATATCAATTTACATATTTTTAAAACAACTAAATATGCAGAGCGCCTGATGACATTGTCAGCACTAGACATGAAATTGTTTTTTGTCAGCATTTCTAAAAAGATGTGAGCTTCACCAGAAATTAGAAAACTATATTGAAATTCGTAGGATTTTTCAGACAACGCATCTAAAGCGGGCATTAGCATTGAATAAAGCACTTCCAAGTTGTAGAGCACCTAAAATTTTTGAATTACAAAATACCTATGAAAATACTACTTAACTTACCTCAGCAGGAGTCGCGCTAAAGAACATACTGTCCATAGTGATATTTTGTTCTCCAGGTGCTGAAAAAAGCACTTTCAATTTTTCCATGGTCATCATGTCACAAGGCATCAGTTGAAGGAGCGCGTGACCCATATCTCTGAGTAAAGGAACCGGTAAAGTACTTCCGACATTCATAAGTTGACAGAAAAATTGGGCGTAGAAAGGTTGTTGAGACATCAAAACACCGGGTAAAAGATTTTCCGCTTCAATATTGGGTCCGTCATAAGGATGATGGGGAGATGACGTCGAACTATCTGAACTACTGTCCTGGGATGATGCCATGTTGGAATTTATTTGAACTACTTTAGCAGATATCAACTGAAAAGTTTATTAAGTTAAAACCTGCAAGCTAAAAAAACTGCAGTAGGACCTTGGGAAGGAATAAAGAAGGATAGGTAGACAATAATAATAGACAAATGTTAATAATTTAATGTCTGAGAGACTTACTTACCATTTTATCCCTAATGGGAATTTGAGATAACAATTTTCTATCTTCTGTAGGTTCGAGTGGTTCCCCATTCACAAAAAGCTCAAGTTTACAATGAATACCAGGTTTAATTCGTCTTAAAATATATTTCCTCAGGGAGGCTAGTGTATCGTTTGAATGAGTATAGAGTTCTAGGTCTTCCACTTGCCTATTAGGACTAGAAAATCTTACTATAAGAGTCAAGTGTTTTCCATGACATGCCCTATGCAAAGGTAAAATTTTTCTCTCACCAACAAATGCATTGTCACATTCACTAATATATTCATGTAAAACTTTCAGTACTCTGCAAATTTTCACTGCTTCTGCCTTGATTCTGTTTTGAATCTGATTGGTATCAAAATCTTTATCATTAATCGATTTTTGCAAAATACTTAAAGTATCGTAATGAGCTCTCAGTCTGTCATAACAATCCGTAATATAATTCTCGTGAAACACCAGTTGAGACTGAGAAAGCCTAGGGCCCAAATTTGTACTCACTTCTTTAAGTAATTCGATTGCTCTATTTGCTATATCATTTGAACAGAGTGTCACAACTTTCCATAGATAATCCAGACCTATTAGATCTGGGTCTTCAGTTAATAAAGATCTCCTTTTATATCTAACTTTGCCTTCCTTCATATTGACTGCTTTGAAAAACCGTTCAAAGCATTTAATACCGCTCTCTGTTAGTAAAACTGGATCTATTTGTAGGATATTATTTTCGAAAAAGTCTTTGTTGATGCCAGGATCTAAATCCGGTTCATCCCCCATTAACTTAGAAAACCACTTAAAGCATGCTTCTCTGTCGGTTTGAAACACTGCGTTTTCCGCCAAACATTGCCATATTTGTTTGGCCTGTTCAGCGCACAGCCAAAGTTGACCGTCTTTAAGGAGAAATCTAAGAAAATTCAGTCTTTCTTGAACCTGTAAAGCATGACAATACCTTCCATCCGGTACATGAGTTTCGCTAGTTAATTCGGGATTTTCCTTGTACAATTCTCGCAACCTATCCATGTAATTACAAAGGCTATTAGTGACTAATATTACAAGTGAATGCTGGTTTTGTAATCGTTCTATTACTTCCTGTCTGTAGTAAATATGATGAGTACGTTGAGTATGACCGCCATTTGTATTTTGCTCATAGAGAGTACAAATTTCCCTAATTTGTTTTAGTGCCGGTAGTTCCCACATTTCTCCGTTTTTTAATTCTTCTACACACTTATCCAACCAGACGGTTTTTTGGGCATCTCTTTCCTGGGAGCAACTGTAATCCAAAATTTTGACATGGGCTGCGAGAGCCTGATCCATAATTTCAGTTGGCACGTCTTCAGCATGGGCTAAATTCCAAAATAGAGTCAGTACCTTGTGAGCCATAACGCCATCTTTATCGTCTTCTGCAAGCCTCCTAATTAATTCTAACAACCGTTCTCTCTGCCTCTTAGAGGCCGATGTCCAGTTATTTTGAAAACATTCAAATAAATGATCTAATTGTTCTGCGCTGAAATCCCAGGCCAATTTTGCCAGTAAATCATGAACGTTTTTGACTATAGCTTCGTGTTTACCCACTTGGGCAGCCCAAACTGCATCCAAATCATCGAGACTCAATGCCCTCTCCTTTATTACAAACCTTAAAATTTTCTCTAGTTTTTCTACATACTGTGGTTGATGTAAAGAATCTCTTAAAACTATTTCTAATACTTTATTTTCATTTATCCATTTTGCCATACGCTCAGGAGTTAAATACTCTTCTTCTTCCATTCCATGATGTCTGTTTGGATAGTAAGTAACACTGGATATAACTTTATTTATTTCATTTAAAGCATTCATTTTGCCATTAAAACTAGATATCTGTAATTGCCTAAGTATCATGGTTAATCTGAAACCTTCTAAAGTTCTTATTAATTCTTCTTGATTGGGAACCCTGGATGCTAAATTTTTTGATGCCTTGATAATGGCAGAAACTATATCGCTTTTTTGTTCATTTTTTGCTTCTTTTTTTAATTCATCATCAGTTAACTTATCTAATATACCGGGAATCATTTCTAATATAGGTAAAATGAACTTATTAATAGTGTGTGTGGTTAAAAACTCATAGCACAAACCAAAAGGCCTTAGTAGAGCAAAAACTATAGATATACTTAAGTTCTTTCCTGACTGAAACCTATCTAAGAGAATTTGGAATCCGCCCAACTCTCCAAATTTGTTTATAAGATCTACCAACCAACCCCTCGAATTCCTTAAGTCACTAGTAGAAGGTCTAGCAAACAGTTCTTCTTCAGAAAGATTCGAAGTTGGCCCTGCTGTTTCGCTTTGCCTTGAAGAATTAAAAGTATGAAACTTATTATTAGGGTTCAAAACCATTGCTAGTAAATCTAAAAGTGGAAACCAATCATGAGGTAATTTAGCCACACATAGTTCAATAAGTTTCAGACAATTTTGAAAAATACAAGCGTGTATATTTGGCTTCCAGCTGGATACAGCATCATCTGTTAATATCTTTGTAAATGATATAGTCAGACCTTCCCGGAAGAACCTTTGGCAAGGTTCAGATCTAATATCTAAGTTCTTATGGGCTAAATCTATAGAAATTTTTAGAAGACATTCCAATTCTTGATCTGCTAAGACAGGCACTACCCAACGAAGGTTGGATATTTTTTCATCTAGTGACGCTAATTTGTCTTTGGGAAAATCTGGCTCAAAGTTCTCATCTTGAATATCTTCAGTAGTTGTGTCAGACGGTCCAGGAGTGGAGCCCTAAAAAAAATTACAAATAATCTACCATATTCGCAAAAAATGCGATTCTAAAAAGTTATTTCAGTCAGTATATTTAGAAATATAGAAATCTATCAGAAACTGCTATTAAAAATAAAATATAAGGGCCTCCAAATAGCACCTGAATAGCGAATTGATTAAAAAGTGCTAATAAAAATATTTTTTGATAATTTAAAAACTTTTCATTTGAATTTTATTACAGACGAGATACATACAATGATAAAATTATATATTACTTTTTAATATTCAAAGATCAATATTAATTCCTACTTTTGTTTAGAAATTTAGATTTCAACCATGAATAAAAAAAATACTTATTACAATGTGAGGCCAATTATTTCATAGACATTCTGAAATTACAATGTACAGATGTTGAACTCTGCATGAAAGAAAACTAAAAATATTTTGACTTTTTGAAATATTCCATATTTATATCAATAATTTGTAAACTAAATGAAAATAATCCAGATAAAAATTCTAGACATTTCAAACCAATTTCAAATAAATTTTTCCTAGAAAAACTAGATAATATTTCATTATTTCCGTACCTCAGAGGTAAACTGTCATATCCGACATTTGGCAAATTTTACATTAGAGCACATTTAAATTAACATTTTTCTAGTTTACCTCTTCCATAATATGTCAGATACAACTAATACACATTGGTTATATGATTGTCCTTTGATTTACCATTCAAAAATATACGTCTTAACAATACAGATACACCAATAACCACGAAATCGAAATTTTGGTAGTTAGGACAGTTTACCTCTGAGGTCCAGATTTAATATATCAACAGATGCAAAAATATATTTTCCAAGAATTGTATTTCTATTAGATGCAATTATACCTCTATTAGATTTAAATTATAACAAATATTTTCAATCATATTTTAATGTAGAAAAATTAATTTTGTTAATTACATCTATACACTTGTAGTTCAACTGTAATACTAACTAAATAAAATAAACTTACTTGTGTATCACCAGTTTCTCCTGCAAGTCCTTGTGCCCTAGTTGCAATAGTCATATTTTTATTTGTTATCAAACTACCATTGTAGACTCAACTAAAAAATATAATGATCTCATTGTTAAAGCAAAGGAGGTGAACATTATTATCAATGCTTATGGATTGTTGCTTGTGATGGAATTTTAAGGTATAAATAAGCCAAAAAGATAAACTGTTGTATATAGATTATGAAACTAACCGATATTTAAAGAAAAGTAACAGATAATATAAATGGGAGTGACAGAAGTGACAGACCTATAAATTAGGGATTAACAATAAACGTTTCTTACCTCTATATTCATAATTTAGCAAACTCTGGGACTGTTAATGAAAATGTCGGTTTAAAAAATTCATAAAATGACTTTTTTTTTGCCAGACACTTTTAATTTTTGACAAGTCCTACGTAAAATCCACCGGCATATACAAAATGGCGCCCCAAAATCAAGTAATAATATTATTCTAAAAATATCTTTCACTGGGTATTAGTAACCAAAAACAATTATTATTCTACACATAAATATACTATGCACTATAAGAACTTCAATTTAATTTCTGGAGCAATTTCTAGTTGTTGACGTACAGAAGTATTTTTACAGGCACGTCGTGATTTTGCAAATAGAAGTTGCCAATCTTGCAGTTTGATGGTGTATTTAGTTATTTACATTTTTTTGTTGGTATTGGCACCAATGCCGTTCGATTTTCGGAATAGCAATTTTTGGTGATCAACTTTTACGGCAATCTCACTTTTTTAATATTCAATTTTTATTCTTTATTTACTCCTAATTAATAGTTTTTGGTAAATTTATCTGGATCATACCTACAAGATTGATTATATTCATGATTCGTCCGCGGGATCATTTAAATTGTAGAACAGCTTATAAGGCTCATGACTATAAAGAACAAAAGAAAAAGAAGACTTTACTTCTATTATTAATGATATTCAAGACTTTTTTGTATGCTAAGCAACAAATGCATTGGAGATTATGGAAAAGAAAAATGATAAAATAAACTATGCAGAAACGAGAACAAGCAGCAGAATCACAAGGATGAAGACTTTATAAAAAGAATAAAGCTGCTAGAAAAATCTCTCAGAAAACTAATATGTAGCCTTAGCGATTTGCACCCCGTGGGGCTCTGTACGCCAGGATATTATAGGGGACTTGTCGCTTAAAGATCAGAATCCTTGGCAGAAAAATGGTAGGACAACAGCACAGGGCAAAGTCTCCACCATTAGAAACAAAAAACTTAAATGACAATGTAAATAAATCTTTAAAAATCAAGAAGCTCCTATACAAATTGTGATTCTAGCAGAAATACCTATTTATTTTTCTCTGAATTTGGGGAGATGCGCCAATTGGACAGATCACTGGAGAAATAGCAGATACTCTTTAACAGGGAGCCCGGGCCCACTACTAACAGAGAGGTTAATAAACACAACAAGGGCGGGCTCCTTGAGAGCGAAGGAGGAAACGGTAAGATCTGGACCAAGAGATAGTGAAACACTGTACATAAGTTAGGTAAAAGATTGTTTTCAAAACAAAACTGCCAAAAATTACTGCAAATAAATTGTCTCATACTGGATAACATGTTATAAAATACCTTTTGAGTCGTCCTCTTTTGTTGACCATATTTCCCCTCTATTAGTAGCGGAACGATTTTCTCCTGTTTAAAGATTTTGTGAAAACAACATATATACCCTAGTTGTAAAAAGTACCAATAGTAAATAAATATTTGCTACATTCTTATATCTTTACAAATTTTCTCCAGTGCTTTATGCTTCTCCACAAATTCAGAGAAAAATTAATATGTATTTCTAATAACTGTCTCTAATATGTTCTCAGTACTCTTATTCAAATTAGGTACAATATGCTTTCTTCCACTTTTCAAAACTGCTGAATATAGTTCACGAATATTTTTCCGGAGTTGCTTATTATTAGCAAGAGAATGTTACTTTACCTTTATCTGAGATCACAATATTTGTAGTGTGACCACTAAGACTAATAATCTAGCACTTGTTTTATTCATGTGTTTTTTGAGATTTGATTGTATTGGCATCTGTTCTCAAGTATTTCAGAATTTCTTGTATGTTTGTTTGTCTCTCAATTCCTCATCTGACCAGCTTATAGAGGTCTCTTAATATGATACCAAGCTACTATTTTCAGTCATGATGATTTACTAATATTTCTAGAATCAGAATTTGTAGATGAGCTCTTCAATCTTCTTTAAAGGTTTACATTGTAATCCTGTTTTTTTTTGCCTTTGAATGATTGAATATGTCCCAAAAGCCACGCGCTATAATGGTGATTTATGGTTTTTTTTTCTAGCGCAGCTTTATTCTTTTGAGAAGTTTCTCTTCCTTGTGAGGCCCGTATTTCTTGTCCCTGCTTCAGTTACGTTTAATCTTTTTCTTTTCTATTCTCCTTGCTCATAAAGATGGTTAATACCAGTAAAGATGGAGCTGGAAATCTTTTTCTTGTATACTTTGTAGCCATGAGCATGACAAGCTGTGCCACCATAGTCAATTGATCCAGAGTACAAAGCGCGAATATAATCCTTTCCGATTAATTGCTTTATATACTTACAGTTGAGCTTCACTTTGATCGTTTAATAACTAATAAGATGCAAATGTCAAGTGTCAAAAAGAAAATATAAAAAGGGTTGGCTCCAAATGTCTGCAATAAAAGATAAACTAGTTTTTTAGTTCCTAGTTTTTTTAATACTGGATGCCGCGTATATCTTTTTGATGAGGAAAGTTTTTTCCAATTTATATAATTTTAGCAGTTTTACAATTTCAGCATAAAATAGGGTTTACAATTTTAAATTCATTTACGGGTATATTAAAAAATACCATTCTTTAAAAAAACACAAATTGGAAAACAGAAGAGGTAGTTTTGTCATTAATATGCTTATATATAGCCATCCTATACAGTAGAGAACAGGAAAGTAAAAACACAAATAAACATTATAAAATCATTATTATTTTTAGATTTTACAACTAGTTTTTAATTTATTACAGTCTGCCTATCTATAAAATCAATAACGGCTGACTTTGAATAGACAAAAAAATATATAAAATCGTATTTGATACGAATTTAAAAACAATAAAAATATTTAAAAGATAACATTGAGTATAAAAAGACACACAATTGTAAAAAAATAATAATTATAAAGTTAAAATATTGGTTTATAAAAGAAATTATTAAAATCTTTATATATCTAAAAAGTAAAATGTGTTAAATAATGTATACCTAACAAACTATATAAGTAAATATAACTAGACATCAGGACGCTGCTTTCAATTCATTTAACTTACCCTTTATTCTAAATTTCATTTCTTCATACCTAAAAATCGACAAAGAAAAAATGCTGAATTTCTTTGAGCTTCCTTTCCTCCTTTGCTTTAATTTTGAAATCCACCACTAGTGGATGTTATCAAAATAGAAGTCCAAAGAAATAATAAAATTCGAGAAATTGCAACCAACATCAACTTATTTTTTCACACTTACTTTTGCTTTACTCTAGCCACTTCCCTTTCCTCTTGCGAGTAATACTGCGCAAGAATTGCTCTGCACTCAGCTAGAGTAAGATTTAAAAATTGTGCTACTTCACAACTGACTTCTGGAGTGCTGTGACCATCCATTAAATACAATTTGGCAACGTCTTCATGAGGTCCTAAAAGCACTCTTGACAACAAAGGATATTCATCATCTTTCAACCTGCGTTGCTCTAAAAATAGAAAGAATTTTTTTTAAAACCATTATGGTTAGTAAAAAGCTTGAAGTGGTCTTTATTAACAAGTAATTATTTGATTCCAAAAAATCTTATTTGCTTAAGAGTTTTATGGTTTAATTACCTCCATTGTCCCTAACAACAAAGAGAGCAAAATTGTGAGGATCACTTTCAACTTTGTATTTTTCTAATAACAAATTTATAACATCAGATGTGCTGACAAGTGAAGTGATCCATACACTCATATGACTGCCATGGGGAGGTGTAAAAAAGCTCGTTTCTCTATCATAGAAATGGCCATTTATAGAACATCTTCTCTTTACCTTACTTCTCGAAAGCCTTTTACCAGGTCGTCGTTTTATGGCAGTAGAACCTAAAAAGAAAAATAAACTTAATTGTAAAATCTCTTTTGCATGAACTTAACTCACCTTTATGTGGTCTTCTAAGTACCACTTCTTCATTTTGTTCTGACATAGTTGATATGTCATTACTTGTTGTGCTGCTTCTATCAAATTCTGGAGACAAACCGTCTCTAACACGCCCTAAACAATCAGGCCCAGACATTGATCTATTCAAATGGATGCTTTGTGATAACCAAGTATCGTCATTACCTAAAGAAGGAGATAAAAGAGGAACCTTTTCTTGACTGTTGGTACCATTTGTCAAGGGGGCTTTCAGGGTACTCTCAGATACTTCTAGAGACGATATATCGTCATTTTTAACAGTTTGTGATACACTAAAAATTAATAAATATAATTTTAGTTATTGTTTAAATAGTCTAAACAAACCTCTCAGTCTTTGTGCTACTGCTAGATCCACTGGAAGTATCACTACTCTGTTGTGATGGCAATGTAACTGGCATGGTTTGATATATATGTTCAGAAATGTCAATTTTTCTTTCTACGCAAAGCAGTTCATCCAATTCATCCCATTCCATATTTTTCACATCCAATTTGGATGGGAGTGTAACAGATTTGCTTACATTCTGAGGAGAATTTGAAGAACTACTATCAATTATACTTGTATCTAGAGACTGAGTATCACTCTCAATTCCAGTATCAGTGTCAGTGTTTCTATAAACAATTTAAAAAATATATTTGTCCATAAACCATAAAATATTTGTATACCTGGTAACATCATCTGAACAAGTTGATATTTCAGTGTAACTGCTATCTCTTGATATGTTTTGGATGTCATCATCAGTATCATACTCTGGACTAGGAGATCTATATGAATTTCTTTTTCTCACAGTGACTACAGTCCTTTGATCATCATTTTCCTTGAGATGGATAACACCCTGTATACCCCAATGAATTCTTAAGGAACCTTCAAGAATAAATCTACCGTTTACTTCTCTAGAACGAATTTCTCCACTTTTACCATCAAAAAATTGGTTGTAAACCTAAAAATATTATATTAAATAAGATCAAAGTGTCTGCAGTTTTATTTACCTTGATTTTAGATTCTAAATGCGACCTTGGAAGCACAGGGCCATTAGAATACTTAGGCGAGTCTTTTTGAGCACCAAAACTCTTATGAGATTCTACCCTAGTACCGTGGCCAAATAATTGGGGACCAAATAGGGCCCCATAGCAGGGCACATGACAATACGGTACTCCCTTATGTTCAGCATGTTGTCCCGGATTCAGTCTTTTCCCACACTCCTCACATCTCAGACATTCTGGATGCCAATTATAACCTAATGATTGTTTTCTTTCAGCTAAAAATGACCTTAAAGAAGTTAATATTTCTAGGGGTTAATAAACTTACCAAAGTATACAGGTTTATGGCATTTATGGCATTTCCACATGATAATATGGCTTGTAAATTACGACACTCGTTACTAAATATACACAAACACAATAAATATGAAGTTTTAATAAAATAAAATATTTATATTATTTTATTTCCATTGTCAACACCTGACATGTTGCACTGTTGCAATGACTAGTTCACAAAATTAGTTCTTTTTATTTTTCGGTGCGAAGTTTTCTTGCTCTTAGAACCATTTTTGACATTTTAATATTATAAGTTGTGTCAATAGTTACTCACAGATAATCGCGGAGGCACAAATAAACGATTAAACAGCATGCCTAGATAACCGACTACAAAAATGTTTGGCAGAGATCTGACTACTTAAAACCGATGATAGAAACAAGAAAATAAATGTATTTTAATAATTAATTATTATTCTGACTTCATTCTATTTTATAGTTTTTTTAATATTGTCAAGGATTTTCTTTATTCAGTGCCGGCTACTGAGGCACCCCTTAATGAAAAGGAACCGTTTAGTTGGCGACAATGATTGTTTATATAGAACATGAGATCTCTCATATGTCATAAATTAACGTGTTCTGCGTCAAAGTGAAGTTTGGAAAATAGTCCATATGTAATTTTTTGTACAATTTCCGCATGCTTTTATGATTTATGGCAATGAATGTTTATTACAATATATTACATTTTGACTGAAAAGCCAATGAACTAAATAATGGCCATTAGTTTCAGACAACTCACAAAATTCGCTAATTTCTCAAGTTTAGTAGCTTCTAGAAGCTCTGGATTTAAATTTGAGAAATCTCCGCAAGTTCAAGTTACTCAGATAAATCATCAGGTGAGTGCCTATTACCTAATAGTTATTATAACATCAGTTATAAATAACAAATTCCTGTTATTTTTCAATTGACGGTTTTTATTTTTAGTATTTTCCAAAAGTTGTTAAAACTTTTAATTACATTGAAAATAAGGAGGAGAATTCTAAAGCAAACAGAAGTATAGTTGATAATAGAGAAAGTGATAATGATGTAGTTACAAGAGAAAATGTATTTATTATTGATAATTCCTATAGAGAAAACTTAAATAGTTGCTTAAGGCAAGTACTACATCTTTTCTATCTTATTTCTGTAATTACAATATGAGGAGTATAACGAAACTATTTATTCTTCAGTTATTCTAAGAGTAATTACCAATTTAGTGCTCTTGAACAGCAGCCATTTAGGACAAGAAGAGAATCTGATATGCGTTCAAATAAACCAGATCCTGGAAAACTGGCTCATGTTTATCATACATTAGCTGAAACTTTACCTAAACTTTTCATACAACCCTTAGATTATACAGTGTACCATCCAGACATTGTATTTGAAGATCACATCAGGAATATAAGAACTGTGTAAGTGAGAATTATATATTTGGAAGGAATGGATAACGTTTTACCTTATTTGAGTGATTAAACTTGTGCTTTATTATTTTTAGAGGCTTATATAATTATATAAAACAAGTAGCTTTACTTAGAACAATTGGACATTTAAAATTTGCCTATGTTAAATTTGAGATATTGAAAATCACCCAACATAATGAAGATTCTACTATAAAAGTTAGGTGGCAAATAAGAGGTATTTCAGCTTTGAAAGTCATGATAAGTTTTTGGAGGTACAGACTTTGGAACTTTAAAGAAATGTTTGACAAAACAGAGAGGTAAAATACTAATATTAATTAATTTTTATCATAACAATTAAGGATATAATTATTTTTTGCTTTGTAGTTGGTATGATGGATTCTCTACTTTTTATGTAAATTCTGAAGGGAAAATTGTAAAGCATGTGGCCGATAAAGTAAGAATATTATTTATATTGTCATTATTTCACTTACAATTTTTAATATTTTTTTGTTTTTTAGATGATGCCAGATTCAGATCATGTGACAGAAACTGTCCCCAAACCAATAGTAAGTGGCGCAGCAAAATTGGCTCTTATTATAGGCATAATTCCGAAATTTTCAGATTTAAACTCTATAATTTAGTAGCAAGCAATTATATCTTGAGGATATTCACTGCAAAAATGATATTTTAGACGTTCGTTTCTTCTTTAGTTTAACATTTTGTTGTTAAACTTTTATTTAGACTCTCAAAGGGCGTCTGTAATGTTCTTACAAAGGACTGTAAAAAAGTTTATTATTAATATTTTGTTTTTATGTCGTTAAAATATATGAACAAAAATCACTAATATCTTGTTTGATTTGTGTAATTAACATATTTTATTAGGAAATCAAATTATTACATACTAATCTAAACTTAGTTGAGCAAATGAAATACAGTAAACGATTTTATCATTATTTTGATAAAAAAAATGAGAACTTATTTAATTAAATGCTTTATCAAAACTTAAAATTAATATATTCTTGCTTTTTAATTTAAATTTATAAAAAATCAGTCCAATGTTTTCATCAACTCCTGCTGTTTTCCAATCTCATCTATTAGAAATTTGACGTTTTTTTCTTTCTCCGAGATTTTTTTATTAATCTCATCAACGTTGCCACTATATCCAAAAGATTTCACTGCAATTTTTAAGAACGGCGATTTCCAGAAACTATCAAACATTTTTGGTTCCTTTATTAATTTATTCAAATATTCTCTCATTTGTTGCTCCTGTTTTTGAGTAGAACACAATTCTGATGATACGTTACTTATTTGATTTGCCAAAGTTTCGTTTTCCTACAAGACCAATTAAAAGTCAGTGCCAATGAATTTCTCAATATAACTAAATTTATTTATCAGATACTACAGTAACTAAGTAAAATCTATTTAATGAGAGCCTTGTTAAAAAATATTTACTAAAAGTAGCATATAATTGATTTTAATAAGGTTATCCTTAAAAATGTTTCTCCCATATGGGTGAACTCCAGAAAGTTGCTTTATGCTGTAAAGGGAATACAATAATAATCTTGAACCGCTGAGTCTCTCTCCACTGCTAATCATAATTAAAATTTAGATTCGTTTAGTTTCTGTGAGCCTCACTGCTAGATAACACTGATTTAAATTTTTTTTATGGAAATAATATCAAATACGTAACTGATACGGCATCAACTAATTTCAATTTAGAGTGTAGCACTTTTATCAGTTAATGTATTTATTTTTTCTGAACTATTAAAAATGTAGGACTTCAACCTATTTCCCAACTTGAAAAAATTTCATCCGGGAAAGAAATATGCTTCAAAGTTATTGAAGCGACAAAATTATTTTGAAGAGTTGCCAGAATCTACCTACAGGGATGGGATAAAGAGTTTGGAACATCGATGGATCAAGTGCATTCAACTAGAAAGAGATTATGTTGAAAAATAAAAACAAATGTATTCTTCTAAATTATTGTTTTCTTTGTTAGGCCGCGAATTAATCAACCCATTCTCGTATTATTAATCTTTATAAAAAAATAATAAAATTAAGGTAACAAATATTTAGAGGGAATTATTAGATTGGCCTTATTTATATGGTTTGTAGCTTATTAAGTGGGCTACCCTTCCAACTTTGACATAAAACACACTTGCAACTTTAATGAGTAAATCAAGGAATGTCGGAACGAACTCAAGGCGTAATAACCAATACAACGTTTAATTGATTTGAAATAGAGATTAATCTCTAAGAATTCAATAAAGACCAATAGACTGCTATTATTTAGAGATATATCTAAAAAATAATGCATACATTAATTAATACTTACAAATTGGGACTGCAGATTTTCCACATCTTTAACTATTTTCGTAGTTTTCTTACTAAATTCTTCTCTAAAAAACAAAGATCAGAAGGTGAGTGTACTTTTTTTCATGAAACGTATTAAAAAACTGCTGGACATGAATTATTGTAAATGTCTACATTTTTTACTTACAATTCTCTATGGTTTTCGTCGGAACCTTGCAAATTATGTTCTTGAGTGGTTTTAACGTAGTCATTTACTGCTTTAAAATTATTCGACGTGAAATTTAATTTATGCATTAGTTGCTTGTTTGTTAACTTTAGGTCTTCTATAAATTTAAATTTTTCTTTCTTTTCTTTTCTTAACGTTGTTAGAGCGCTGTACTTTTCTTTGTAGAGGGATTCTAAATGGTTGCGTTCGCGTACAATGTCCTCGAGAATATCTACCTATAGAACAATTCAAAGATGTTCAATAAATAAACTTTTATCGATAGTAAAAAAAATTATGTGCACCAAGTTAGTAACACACCTTTGGATTTTTAAATTGTTGAGTATGTTATCAATTTAGGCCAATTTATACCAGCATAAAAAAATCTGCCGGAAAAAAATGAATCTTGTGAAAATATTTTTGAGTTATTTTATAATTTTAGGTTCATTGTGAACTACTTTTATTCGAGTACAAAATTTTTTGTGCACTTGAATTTACCAGAAAAGTCAGAGGTTCTGTTACTTTGAATCGATTACTGTAAAATCTTTTGAATTATGTTTTTTATGCGAAATACTAAAATGATTACCCATTGTTTTTATTGCTTTTATTTATTACTTACTTTCCGTGGTTACAAATTTTCCCCTTTAAATAAACAAGGTTTTTTTAAAATTTTGATAATATAACATGATTTAGCTAAAACGGTTATCAGGAAACATATTTTAAAGTTGCTATAGGTTAAAAAAAACTATTTGAATAATTTGTTCTAAACTTAAGGACAATAATCCACAGTTTTATAGCTTATCACATGATGACGAAAATTCTACTATATTTGAAATGTTTAACTATACAGAAATAATAGAAAATGAACATTTTAAAAATATAGCCGAAATTAGTAAAAATACATTGCTTGAACTTGAAAATAGAAATAAAATTATGGATTAACTATTATCGGATATAATTATGGAAAGATAAATAATACTTATCTTGAATTTTCACAGTCTTTCAAAGCGTTTTAATATGTACGAGGATGTATCGGAAAATAAGGAAACTGGTGCTATACTAGAATAATGAAATATTTATTTAAAAAACTGTCTTTAAACTTCTTATGCCACTCAAACACTCTACATCGTGATAAACTATTATCTGGATATGCACTTTTAATCATTTCAAAAGTTTTAGTTTGGTGTTTTACCCAACCGAACACAAAATTTTATCGCATATCTTTGCTCCACTTTCATTTTTTCGATGGGTGCGCAAAACACTGACTACTTGAGGAAAAGTACATTAAAGATAAACATTTTTTTGTGTCATAAAATTCTACCTCTGAAGAAGTTACAGCACCAGTCTCGTTATTTTCTGATACATCTTCGTATTAAGGTTTCGGTATCTTAATACATATTAAAATTATTATCGGTTAGTTACAATATTAAAGGATTTTAATGTTACTGATAATTTAGGTGACTGGAAATTGCACTTATTTATTATGCTAATTATACCATTATTTTAGGTGTGAGGACATTTTGCTTATGCCGAGGCTTCTCAACTTTTAGAGCAAAGCGTGGAGGTGAAAAAATAAATTGTTATAACGTTTTCAAGGAAAAAATCAAGATAATAAAATAACATTGGAACACAATTTTAAACAACAATTATATTATAAAAGTTGAAGTTACATTTTTATTGGCAAAAAATAATTTGATTGATGTTAATGATGATTTTGTTGTAGTTGACCCGTTGTTGCTATTTTAGCGTATTTGTGTTTAAAAAAATCTAATAAAGAATTATAAACTAGCAGTTTATTCTCTCGTTCTCTTTAAAGAGGTCAAAATCGAAAAACAAAATTTAACTTTATACGAACTATTTCCCGAGGTCTCTATAACTATCCATGTTGTACAAAAAATTTATTACATAATTGATAGAAATAGAAAAAATGGGAACCATATGTGATTGTTATGTAAGCTATTTAAATAATAATTACGGTAGAAATATATACGTAGTATTTGACGGTTATAAAAAAGATAGCATAAAATTAGCTGAAAGAAAAAATAAATGTGAATATGCTGAGTTTGGTTAAATACTCCCCTTAAATTTGACCAAGAGAATTACAAATAGTAAAAATAAAAGCCGACACACAGAAATGTTTATGAAGAAATTATAAGTACAAAAAAATAGATAGCAATAAGAAAGTGGTGTAGACAAATTATTATTGAAATAGCAATTTACAGTCAGTATATGTTACTGTAGTTTCTGAAGATATTCACGTATTGGTTCTATTAACTGCACTAACCAGACAATTGTGAAATATATTTTCAAAATCCACATCGGGAAAAAGTTGCTCAGAATTTTTTTCATTTAAAAGTTTACAGAAATCACTACCAAAATGCAAAGACTGTATAAGTATTTAAAAATGTTGATCAATATTTTTCAAGCTGGTGCAGCAAGCTTTTTGGTTTTATGCAGTGCCCTCAAATTAATCAAAGATTTCGATTGAGATTTAGGTAATTCTATTCTGAAAGGAAAAAAAGGAGAAGCTAAAAAGCACTTAAACAACTCAAAAAGTATATGTAAAATTGTAAATAAGGTTAGACAATTTATTGAAAATATTGTTGTATAAATGTAAAAAAGGATATGGAACTGCCTGCGGATGTCGAAAAAGTGGTTTATACAGCAATACAGCATGTTCAAACTGCAATCGTGATTATTTAAATGCATCTTCTAATATAGAAATAATTAAATAGAATAGTAACTGATGAAACTGAGCAAAATTAATTTATGTTATTTTCAACTTTATGTTATTAACTAAATATTAATATAATTTTTGTAAACTATATTGTTCATAAAATTTATGCTTTTTACTATCAACTTTCAATACTATACGAAAGAAATATATTTCTAAAACAATTTCTGCATAAAATTAGTTTATAGAGCTTGATTGTATTAAATTAAAATAGGTTTGTCTTTATTTATTTATTTATTTTATTGTTGAATGTATAGTAACAGATTTTAATGGGTTTTAAAATATCTTATACGTAATATAATCCAACAGGTTTTATAAAAATTCATTCAAGGTAATTGGATTCATAGATTTTTATATTTCAGGTAGTAAAGGTACCTCACGATATAAGAATGTATAAAGAATTAATGAATCAATTAATGGCATATTTCAAGATTACTTTATATATATTTTTCACTTTTTTCGAATATTACTTATTATAAAATTAATTATTACTAATAAAATAAAAATTGCTTCATTTACAGATTTACATAATTTTAAATTATAATAATTGGTAATTAGATGATATATCATGTGAATTTTTATCGAAAATCCTAAATAATTACAAACTTGCATTGGTAAATCATTTTTCGCCCCTATTTATAACTTTATACATAAAATAATAGATATTGTTATAGTTTCTTTTTATTTTCTATATTGTACTTTCTATTTAACTTTTATAAATAATTTTAGTTGAATTTTTTAAAAATTAACATCCATATTTCTAATATATCCTTTTTGATATCCAAATTAACTTTGACATCTCTTTTTTCCATCCAAATATTTTTCCATAACGAAAATATGAATTTTCCATTCCTTCAGTCCTTCTATTAATTTAACTTGAATTCTAATCAGATTATTTTCCATTTTCTTCTCTAATCTTTGTATATTCTTTTCACATTTTTTCTTGTCTATTTCTTGTCTTTTCTTAATTTCTTCATTTCATTCTTGACTCGACTTTCAAAATTCTCTGATTTTTCTTCCATCTTTTTTAATTTTCTTATTTGTTCTTCTAATTTTCCATCAACATCTTCTTTTAACTTTTGAATATATCCATCAATTTTAATCATAATTCTCCAATCCATTTCCATCGATTTTCTAACCATTTCTACTTTCATCCTCCTTGATTTTTCTTTCAAATTTGTCATGAAATTTTCTAGACATTCTTCGTTAATTTCATCAATTTCCTTACTCGTCACATTAAATCATTCCTCCATTCTATTTTGCTCTTCTTTGTCCGCTGGTTTTTCTTTTCTAGATTCTTCTTGTTTCTTAGTTATTTCGTCAATTTTACTTGTTTTATCTGCATCTGCTTGTATTGTTATGAAGTCTAACTAATGGTTAGTTGTGTAGAAGGTAGTGCCAACTCCTTCTTGTTTTGGAGGGTTGCACTGGGGATGTGGGGATGTGACTGGAAAAATGAGGAAAAACGATTACTCTATACATTATGGAGTTCACTGGATGAGTTGAGTTTGATATTATTCTGGTATAAAAGACGAAACTTAGTATGTCACTTCTTACTTCCAGGTGGTTTGTCCTGACTTACAGTAGAGGCTATGGACCGGGCTAGTACGAAACGTACCAAGTGAAATTCGGATTGCTGTATTATGGATAATATCCAATTGTCTAAGCAGGGATTTTTTTACAGAGCCATAATCAATTTTCGATTGTATTAGTGAGGAGTAGATGTGTAATAAGCTGTCTGGAAAATAATTATTGTGCCATAAGGAATTCATGATCTTTAAAAGATGCAGTCTGCCTATTTTACTTAGTTTTTGTAGAAAGATAATTGGAATCTCGTCTGGTCCTGGAGAGGTGTTTTTAATACTAAATAATGTGTCATCGAGTTCGTTTAAGGAAATAGAAGAGTTCATGAAGTCATTTTTGGCAATCCAAAATATTCGTGTGTTCCACTTCAGCAACCGCTTTGTATTCAAGAAATTTTGGACGATATTTATCACTGCTCAAGCTTACTTTATAGATATCTTCTAAAGTTTCTGCAATATCCTCATTCGCGGTAATGGTATTACCATTATATTTTAGAAATGTAATTTCGGTATTTTGGTAGATTCCTGTTATTTTGCGAATGTTGTTCCACCTGGTCATAGTAGATGTTGAGTTGTTAATTGAGACAACAAAAATCTTCCAACTTTCTTTTTTGCTTTTTTGGTTATGCATCGTGTTTTGGCTCTGAAATGTTTGTATTTAATTTGATTTTCTGTGGTATTAATGAAATTTCTAATTAACATTTATAAATCTGATAAATTTATTTTTTTAAATTTGATATATGTATATATATTTCTAAATTAACTGTTTCTACCTTTACTTTGTGGTATCTATCCATGATAAATATGAAAGATAAATTATACTTATCTGGAATTATCACAGTACTCACAAGCTTTCTTTTTTAAATATTTTTTCTATGACTCGAGTTTTGCTGATCGCATGTTCAAACAATCTTCTGTCATTGTTTGAAAATGCGATTAGTGAAACTTGAGTTACGGAAAAAACATTTTTTTAAAAAAAGCTTAGGAGTACTGTGAAAATTCAAGATAAGTGTAATTTATCTTTCATATTTTATTTATATTTTTATATAGTGTGTACATAAAGTATGGAATACATTCATTTTAAGCCAAACAAACAATTTTGAGGAAAACATATCTTGACGAAGTTTTCTCCAATAAGTGGATCGGTAGACGAGGACCCATTGAGTGGCCACCAAGGTCACCGGATCTCACGACAATATATTTCTTTTATGTGGGGTCATCTAAAAAAGGTTGTATAGAATAATAACATTTCGCAGGAAATCATTAATAAAGTTCGGCAGGAATTTATTGATCGCTTAGGACACTGTTAAGCACAAGAAGGAAGTCAATTCGAACACTTACTGTAATTTATTGTGTGGCAATTTATTGTTACTGTTGTGTTATTTTGTTATTTTAATTTAATTAAAGGTCTTCAAAAATACAGATTTTAATATTATTGTATCTTCAAAACTATTAATTACCGAATACAAGTATGAAATATTTTTGGAATCGTCTTGAAAATTGCAATCTAAAAAAATAAAATATACAGGGTGTGCCATTTAAAAAAAATGTCGTTGGCATCGTTACTCACAAATGGTTTACCCTGTATATTTAATTGTTGTGTAAAAATACATTAAATTTAAATCAAAATCCGACTTGTCTCAGGATTTTTCCTCCCTTTTTATACCAGAATTAACATCGACATCTCTTTTTTCCATCCAAATATGTTTCTATAATGAATACATCAAATTTTTATTTCGAAATAATCCAACATTACATACTCTCCGAAAATTTACTGACATCATATATAGCTTAGATTAATGTAGAGATCCGAGTTACGTTTGTTGCATTTTTAACTTTTGTATCTTATTTTTATGAGTAATTGACAATTAAAACTTTATGGTGTGATCTACTGGGTAAGAAAGTAGAAAGGGAGACCCTTTACTGGAACTATCAACAAATGAATGCCTTTGTTTGTGAAAAGATGTAATCAGACTGGCGCCCATTCCGATTTCTCTTTGGAAATCATCGTTTTACTTTGAAAAGCCAACCTGTATTCTTTCCACCAACGCTCTTGGAGTAAGTGGCGAACAACCTAAATTCCAACGGGTCCATGTCGTTTTGTTTCACAAGTCGTGCTAAATTGGTCAATTACCTAAATTGTCAAACGCATTAACGTAACACCAGCGAACGCCGGGAAAATTATGAGTAATAGCCAACTTTTGAACTTTTTAATTGTCGCACGTATTAGACAAAGGCCAGAAATTCCGATTTTATTATCGCACCGTATAGTGAAACTGACAATTTGATAAGAACGAGATAAGTGTTTCCTTTTGCTAATAATCTCGTCATGTAAATGTGTACATAGTGTCATTTGCTCTGATAGGAGATATTTATATTAAAACTAATTTATTGTAAAAAAAGCATCCACAGAAAAGTACGGTAATATGTAATATTTCCGATATAACAAAGTAAGTACTTATTATTAATAATTTTCATTATTTTTACCATTCCCTCAGTATCTGGTTATCAATTTTGGGATCTAAGAAGGTGGCGCTTCGTTCAAATTTAGTTTGAACGCCCTTAAATTTACGTCATCGTTACATATTATAAATACAAATAGAAGAATACGTCCACTAATAACGAATTCTATTACTAAAACATATCGTTGGTTTATAGAAACTTTTAGAATTAAAACAGTCTGATGCGTTTAATCCTACAGAAAAATAAGTAAGATAAATTAATCAAAAATATTAGTATAAAGCTTACTCACTTCATAATTGAGAGGATTAAATAGTAATAAATTAATCTTAGATTCACTAAAATTATAATATTGGCCGAATAAAAGTCAAAAATCGAAATAAAAGTTTTGTTTTAATTTTATTCTAATAAAAATATTTGCCCAGCTTATGGCGCCTCTGGAGTGAAACAATAATTAACTGTCGAGATTAAATGTTTTGTATCGAGGTATTTTTAGAATATACCACGAGGCATGCATTTTAATCACTTTATTACTTATTTTAAAGTTCAATTAGTTTTAACTAAACTTTAAAGTTTCATTCTTTTCAGTGTATCCGTCTGTAACGCCCGTTAAAACATTAGTCTAACGAGTCGTTTGATAAACGAAAGTGCATTACATGGAATTTGGCGGGTTAAAAGGTCGATAATTTTTAACAGATGGATATTAGCTAGAAGAGAATATTGTATATCAATTATAGTTATAAGCAATTGTCTTTTTATTTTAGTTGTCAAAATGACTAGTGTTAAAGTTACAGTGGTGGGGGATGGAATTGTGGGTAAAACTTGCTTGTTAAGTACTTATACCAATGGAGAATTTCCTGCAGAATACGTGCCAACAGTGTAAGCATTTAATATTCCGTTATTTTCTTTATTCAACTAACTAATAAGATAATCCTTTTTAACCAAGCAGGATGAATGAAAATTCAGCTTCCAAATTTATATTGGTTGACTTTGCTCGAAAATAATTAATATTTTGTATTCAATGACTCACAGTTTTCAATATTGAAACGATAATGTTAATTTATAAACTTTTTAAAAATATTATTAATTTGCCTTTCAAATTTGACAACCATTTTATTTTTACAGTCTCTATAGTTACAAAAACAATTTTCATTACTTTCCTGATTTTTTATATTATATTATTAAATTAACTAAAGAAATTAATTAAAGAATAATTTCCTTCGAATTAAAATTCATAATGAATCACTCTTTTATCTTATTTTAATTTGCTAAATTTCTACCAATTACTAATTTACATTCTACTACATTGTACATTACACATTACACAAATTTTTCCTAATTATTTATTTCTCTTATCCTAAGTTAGCCGCTAATTTCTTCTAATAATTCCATCCATCCATAGAAATTTTTTTTATATTTCAAAATTGAAATATTTTCTACTACTTCTTTGTTTCCAGGAACAGCACAGTGTATGTCCAATTATCAAATTTGAAAACTTCAATTTGAAGTATTCACAATCATTTATGAGTTGTACATAAATTTTAAACCAATTACAAAGGATTTTGAAGTATAATTCTTTAAATTCCTCTCCAATTTGAAGTAAAATTCTTTAAATTCCTCTCCAATCGCAAACCAATTTTTTTATACTTCTTCTTTCACTTATTACATGTTCAAATGTATTCTTTGTCACTTTCATTATTTCTATCTCTTTATTCTTCCTCAACATTATATTATTATTTTCTGCTTCACTTACTTTGTTTTCGTTTTCCATGTGTTGAGTTTCTTTTCTTTACTCTGTGTTTGCTTCTTGCATTTTATTTTCTGTTTTTCCTCTTATAATTTTTGTTACATCATCTATTCTCTTTTCTAACTTGCTCATCTCAACATTTACATAAATTTCATGTTCTTCTATGTCTTTCTGGATTAGTTGTATTTGTTTATCTGTGTTTTCCTTGTACTTCACAACTTAATCTTGTATTTGTCCATTATTTTCTTATACATTTGTTTGTTGTTGAATTCGATCCTCCATTCTTTAATTCATTATGGAAATTATTATGAATTATCAAAGACTCTATCGTTCCCACGTTGTGTGCCAATTTGCAACGATAATATAAATTTATACACTTTTTTAAAATCTTTTTATTTTACCTTTCAAATCTGATAATCATTTTTCTTGATATTCGTTTCAAAATTACCCCCAATTTTTTTTTTACAATATTTATAGATACAAAAATTATTTTCGTAATTAATTTTAATTACTTTCTTGACTTTTTTGTATTATATTTGGATCATAACAATATATACACATTGAAATAAATAGATTATAAAAAACAAATTATCTTATAAAAATATTATCTTTAAATATATAATAATAGGTGCAACCAGTATTTCCGTTATTTGATTTATTTTGCAGCTTAATTGTTCGTTATGAATTTTAATTAATAAAATAATTTGATCTTCATTAAATTACTCTTTTATTCTGTCTTAAATTCTCCCTAATTAAAGATCATAATTAATCAATTTCTATTTTTTTTATTTTGTTAACTGTAACTATTAACATATTAATTGACTAAAAATAAATAATTCTCCTCTTATTTTTTATAATTAAATTCTTTCAAATTGACGCTTCTCAACCTTTTTGATGATGATAATAATAACAATTAAAAATGACAAATTCTGTATCAAATGATATCTTTAAAATATATACTCATAATATTAATAATACGTATTTGTCATTTTTTTATTTCCTTTCTTATTCGCCTTCATATTTCTTCAAAATGCATTCTTATATATCTTTATTCTTATCTACATCTTATTTTATAATTGATACTCAAAATACTTAATTTCAAATTTTCTTCGTTATTTCAATATATCTTTTTTCATCAATATTTTCCTCTAAATTTTATCTTCTTTTCTAAGTGTAGAAATTATTTTGAAATATACAGGGCATCCTAAAAAGTATGGCGTATCAAAGTTATGTTTGTTCTAATAGAACACCCTGGATTTTATTGCATTTTTAGATTTTTAAATAACATGAATTTTTTTACTCATCTCCTATATCTAATAATTGTGGTTCGTTAAGATATTTATATTTTCCTTAAACTGGAAGGTCTAAAGAAAAAATTAATAACTCCGAAAGAAGTGAATTTAGACAAATCTAATTTATTAGATGAATATTAGAAAGTTTTTATGTAGTTGCAGTTATCTAGAATTCTACTGAGTGTCTAAAATAAGGCACTTATTTAATCACATATTAAAACTCTAATGCAGTGTTTATGCTAAATGGAACACCCCGTATTTTATCCGTCCATCATGTAGTAAATTTAATTTAATTTTAAAATTATAAAGGTCTTTCATACCTAAATTTTGTAGTTTTGGAATCAATTCCAATTCTTTAATTTTTTATTTTTCTACTATGGTGCTTAATTTGAACACTTTATATTTTATTAGCTGACTATAAGGTTAGTCCAATTTTCTATGCAGTATAAAATTAGTAATGGAATAAAAACAATATATCCACATTAACTATGTAAAGTTACTTCTTTAATTACAAAATCATAGTACCAGTTGAAAATTAAAATTACAATAAATGTTCAAAATGTTATTGTCGAACAATTTCTTCGAAACAAAACGGCTTTTCAAATGTTATCAAAGGACCAAATAATCATAGAATAGTCCAGAGAATAACCCCTCGAATTTTCACCCTATATTTAATATATACTTACAGGGACGGATTAACCCCTTGAAAGGCAATTATAATTTTTGGGCCCTTTTTTAATAAACATTTCAATTCCTCAAATTAGAAATGATGAAAAAATGCCCATCGGCTTGCGTTGTTTATTCATCCCATTTTTTTTAGAAATCATCAAATAAATGCAGGGCTTAATTTAAAATTGCGGGGGCCCCTAATTTAGCTGAGGCCCCAAGCACGTGCTTAGTTTGCTTATATGTAAAAACCTGCCACGTATTCTTGAAAAAACATTAAATTTTCACAGAAGAATATTCTCAGTATCATGCAATTGTGACAATTGTAACACCGAAATTTTTGTCCCCATTGGTTGTATATTATTAATTTTAACGTAACAGATTGTTTAATTCTGTTTAAATAACATATAGAAGATAATATTGCAAAAATAAACTGTTATTTTACAAATTGAGGCACTTGCATTTAGAGAAATAAAGTGGAAACAGTTCATTTTTAATCCATTATTTAAATAGAATTTAATAGTAAATTAAAGTACGTTAAAATGATAAATTTTTAGACAGAAGGGTAGAAAATATTGAGACTAAGTTTATCCTTGTCCCCTGTAGCAATCGATTTAAAAAAAAAATATTTCCTTGAGAATTTGTGGTCCTAATTCCTAATTTTGAAGAAAACATCGAATTTTTTCTTGTTAACAAAATATTTATTATCTACATTCATGAGAGTAATGATAAGTTTGGTATGAATACTCGAATTTTGAATCGTCCAATTTTGTTGTGATATGTAAAGAATATAAATGAATAAACATTATAAATACATTATTTTATTGAATAAAATGATTTCAATATTTTAGATTTGAGCATTACGGTCAAAAAATCACAGTCGAGGATATTGAATATGATATGACTCTATGGGACACCGCAGGACAAGAAGATTATGAACGACTTCGACCCTTATCTTACCCCCATGTAAGTGTAACTTTTTCATCGACCGTTTTTTAGTTGGTAGAAACATTTTTTCCAAAAAATGATCGTTTGCAAAATATATTACAATTATAATTAGGAAGAGTTTACCAGAAAAATAATTAATTCACCTGTAAAGTGTACGATTCCAGAACAGATTCGATGCCGGATTCATTTTCCTTTGAAGATACTAATTCACCCATTTTTATGATTGCACAATAAAATTTCTACGAAAATACACTCCTGGATCGTTTCTTATTAATTAATAAACTAATTAATAAACTGACGTTTAATGATTATTTTTGACACATAGACGCCATTTTTGTTGAGTTTTTCATAGCTCACTAAGTTCCTAATAATGTATCCATTTTTTATTTGATTTTTGTGTATGAAATATAATTTAATTTATCGTTTACTGTGCATAAAACACAATTTCACGCATCGATTTTATTTTTACGCACTAGAGCAGTATTTCTCAACCTTTTTTAAAACCTTTACCACAACTGTTTAATTCAAAACGACGACTAGTTTCGGCTAAAAAGCCACCTTCAGGTCTAAAAAAGCACTAGGCAATAAAATAATACAAAAAATAAAAATTAAATTTTGACTCAAACTTATTAACAACATTAGACACTAAAATAAAAATAAAATATTATTAACTGAAGTTTAAATTAACTTGACGTTAACATTGTCTTGTAAAACGTAATAAAAATCATAAGAAAATTCAAAATCTTTACTACAACTATTTAATTCAAAACGAGGACTAGTTTCGGCTAAAAAGCCATCTTCAGGTCTATAAAAAAGCAAGTAAACAAACCCGCTAAGTGACACATTTCACAGTCAAAATTTAATTTTTATTTTTTATATTATTTTATTGCCTAGTGCTTTTTGTAAAGCAGTTTTTTTTTCATTTTTTATACCTGAAGATGGCTTTTTAACCGAAACTAGTCGTCGTTGTAATTTAAGTTTTGAATTAAATAGTTGTGGTGTAGATTTTGAATTTTATTAGAAGTTCTATAATCCCTTAATTTGAGACTATGGATAATTTCCTTCAATATACATAACTTTTAATACAAATAAAATTTTATCCTAAGAATATTTTTTACATAAATCCCAGTTTTCCATGCGGTGCATGAACGAGTAAAGGAAAATTTTAAATTAGTGTCAATAAAAAATTATACTATGCGTTCCATATGTATGGAATAAATTCATTATTAACGTTATTATGAACTTTTAAGGAAAAACGTGAAACAGCTCGATTTTTGTTCTTAATTTTACAAGTTATGGTATAAAAATATTACCCCCTCTTTTCACCCCCTCTGAATTATGACAATCTCCTCGAAAAGTTTTAATGAGAAAGAGGATTATGTGATACCTCTTTTGAAAGGGATTTTAATTCTCTGTTCAGCAGTATGCAGGTTTTTAAATTTGGTGCTCTTATAACTGAGAAAATTAAGCCCTGGAATTGTATAAAATGTTCTACGAGAATTCCAAGATCGCATTGCTTATTGTCAATAAGTAAATGAATGTCACTTTAAACAATTAATACAATTGTAAAATAGATTAGAAAATACATTCTAAATTATGTGAGATTCCATACTTCATTCTATGCAATCTTTTGAAGTGGAGACATTATCAAAATTTTACATTTTTATCAATTTTCTCAGTTATTAATGCACCAAATTTAAAATTTACTGGACCGAGAATTAAAATCACACGACCCTCTTTTTTTTAATAAAACCTGGAAACTTCTTTAAATGCAATTGAAATTTCGATATTTTATTATGAATAACAGATTTTCTTATTTTAGACCAACTGTTTTCTAGTCTGCTTTTCGGTCGATAAAAATTTAGCTTCATATGACAACGTGGCGTTAAAATGGGTTCCGGAGGTTCGACATTTTGGTCCAGACGTGCCAATTTTATTAGTCGGTGAGTCTAAAACATTAATAGCAAATATAAAGTGTTAATTATTTTTTTTAGCCACGAAAATTGACTTACGAGATGATCCTAGTTTGGCCTGTTATACAACGGAGGAAGGCAAAAAGATGAAAAGAAAAGTCAGAGCCCAAGGTTATGTGGAATGTTCAGCCTTGAGGTTTCAGGGACTTGAAGAGGTTTTCGTTGAAGCGATAAGAGTGTACAGGAAGAGTAAAAATAAAAAACCAAGGACGAAGCAATGTCGTATTTTGTAAATACTTTTGTTCGAAAATTTAAAGCAATGTTCAATGTTTTTAATATAAGCAATTTAAAGAAAAATACTGGTTTATAATGATAATGGTAAAGAGCAAAAACAATTTTTAATCTGCATTTTAATATTAAGGTTTTGACATGAAAAATCATGCATAAATCGATTAAAAGAAGTGCCGTATATACGTTAATTTTATATTTAAACTCTATACTTTGATATTTTTCTATGCAGTATTTTTGAACACATTATACAATTGTTGTTTTATAGGATTTATTCTTCTACTTATATATTTGTAACATAACAATAATTTATTATTAAAATAAGTTGTTTTATTTACCTTCCCTAAAAAAATGGATGCTTAGGATGGAAAATGCCATTTCCATCAAGATAACGAATGAGAAATATTCGGAATGGAATAAATTAAATATTTATAAAAAATTCTCCTTTATTATTTATAATATATTTTACTCCATACTTTGCAAAAATTCTTCGAGGCATTTTTCCCGCATATCATTGAGGGTCTCTGGGTGGTGCTCTATGCTAATATTATTCGTAGGAGAATTATTCAAATACAAAGATTCCACTTCTGGAAGAAGATTTGACAGCGACGGTGAAAACAGCTCTTTTCCTGGATCTGCGTATATAAGTTTTTCGAAATCATCTAAAAAACATGCAAACTGTTACGTACAGAAATTAAATTTACTAAATAATATTCTACGGGATTTTAGGACAAGGCGGAGTCTTAAGCCCTATTCTGTTTAATATTATATTGAAGGAAGTGTTGCAACCAAAGTGAAAAACGTATACGTTGGACACATCTGAAAATAAGTGCAACTAAAACAAAAATCTTGGGCATAGGAAACAACGTACGAAGCCTAAATAATTATGTAAATATAAAGGAAAAGTACACTTATCTTGAAATTATTTTTTCAATATCTTTCTCTAACCAGGTTTCGCTAAATCGCATTTTCAAAGAGTGACAGAAAATTGACAGATTTCTTACAATCGTACTTGACTTCATATCATAAACATTCCAATCATTATTAAGAAATATGTACAGCATGATTTCTTGCTATAGAATTTTAAAATATAATAATATAAATCCAATAAAACTCAAGATCGTACCAAAACGTTAAAAAGTTTTAACTTTGATATTGTTTCCAGTTTTATGTTATAGGTAAGTTTCATAATCTCGTTGCTTTGTTAACATATTGTTTTGCTATTGTAACTTTTGTATTATTATTTTTGTATTACAGACCTGACGATGACTTTCAAAAGTCGAAACTAGTTGTCACTTTCTTTAAAATTTGTAATTAATAAATTATTTTGTTGTGCTACGATTTTGAGTTTCATTGGAGAATTCTTGGAGAATATTTATGACAGGTATAAAAGGTTTGTACTGATTATATATACAAGGTGTTTCAGAATTCGACGGACAAACGTTTATGGTAGACAAAATGTTCAATATTACCCAACTGGAACGCCACTGATAAGAGAATCTGGAAAAATGTATCATCAAAATGGGTGGTGTTAGTCCAGTAACTCAGCTACAGTGTTTCGTTAAAAAATATTTATTTTTAAAAAAGTTAAAGCAAAATAAATATATTTATTTATTAACTTTATTATTACATTATTTAGAAAAATGAAGATTTTTGAATACCGATTTCTTACCTAAATATTCTTTATTTTGTGAGAGGAGTCTACCATAAATGTTTATCCATCGAATTCTGAAATACTCTGAATATACATATACATGGTTGGGATAAAGTGTTGAACCAAGTAAATATCTTTAAAACGAAACGGACGATTTTTATAAAATTTTACAAGTAAGTTCAATGGAGCAAAATGCAGCCGATGTACATTTTTTTTTTAATAATATACTTCCGGTTTAACCGGAAACACCCTCAACTTTTTGAATTTAAATGGGACACCATGTATATTTTTGCAGATTTTGAAAGATCTTGTTATTTCGAATTCGTACATACTGGGCTTAGTGTAAAACTTTCAAGTTTTTATACATTAGAGTAAAATACCATCTAGATAAACAAATTGATATTGTTTATATTAATAGTAAGAAATAAACGAGTACTATCTAGTAGGTAACTGTTATCAAACTGTCAAATTGTAATTTACGGAAATAAATTGTACGATTAAGAATGGTTGATTTAAGTGAAAAAGATCGTATTGAAATATTAATGATGATTGATTATGGTGATTGATTCATAGAGTGGCCTGCTCGTTCTCCGGATCTAAGCCCATTAGATTTTTTTCTGTGGGGTTATCTAAAATCACGTGTTTACGTTAAACGACCAATATGCTTGCAGGAATTGAGACAAAGAATTATTGATGAATGTGAACTAATACATGGAGAAGTCGTGAAAAAAGTGACTCAAGAATTTGTTAATAGGCCGGCATATTGTCAGGAGGTGAAGATTTTGATTATTTGAATTAATTTTGTTTAAATTATTATTCTCATTAGTCTAAAGTAAATAAATTTACTTATTCTACAATTAAAAGTGAGTTATTTCTCGTTTTTACAAATTATTTTCACTAAACCTAGTATGTACAAATTCGAAATAATGAGCTCTTTCAAAATCTGCAAAAATATACAGGGTGTCTCATTTAAATTAAAAAAGTTGAGGGTATTTCCGATTAAACCGGACGTATATTATTAACATATCAGCTGCATTTCGGCCCATTGCACTTACCTACAAAATTTCATAAATAACGTCCGTTTGGTTTTAAAGATATTACTTGGTTCCATACTTTATCCCAACCCTGTATTATACAGGATTATACCAATACTAACCTTGTGAATCGACATTTCGAACTTTTTCTGTATTATTACCGATATTGGAATCATTCCTGTCTTCCTTCTTCGGTATCATCGAATGATCTGCGATTAATAAATTACTCATAAATCCCCTTTGTCCTTCTGGTACTACACTGATACTTCCAGTATCTAAATCAACCTTCATTATACATCTTGGAACACCTTGGGTTAATTTTGAGACAACTTGAGTAGTACGAGAAACTTGATTACTACTTTCGACCTTTATGGTTTGGAGGACTTCATGAGCTGTATGTTGGAGATTGTGTAAGTTTGATTGTTCTGGATGAGCAGCGCTACTGCTGGGAGAATTTGCCATACATTTGTGAGACTTTTGGCTTACTTTGTACCGAAAACTTTTGTCGCATGTCGCACATTTGTAAGGCATCACCCCGGTGTGTATTCTCCTATGGACTAAATACGATACTCTTTGTCTGAAACTTTTGCCGCATGTTTCACAAACAAAAGGTCTTTCTCCTGAATGTATTCTGGCGTGATTCTGTAAAGTAGATAATTCTTTGAAAGCTCTGCCACATTCGCTACAAATGTGTGGCTTTTCCGAAGAATGATACAGCATGTGTTTGTGGTAGGACTGTTGAAATGTAAACGATTTTTTACATAGATTACAGCAATAGGGCATCTCACCTACGAAGAATAAAACAATAACGTCTGTTAAAGATGATTCTCAAATATGGTTGGAGTAGATGAACTCAATAAAACTCAAAATCGATTCCACACAGCGTTTTTATTGAACAAAGGTGACAACTAGTTTCTTCAACTTCAAGAAAAACGGGGAGGGAATCTTATCTTTTAAATGTGGGGAAAGTTTTAAAAACATATGAAAACTAGCAAAAAACGGTGAGTCAAACTGGCGAATTAATAAAACTTAGTTGATAAAATACAATAGAGCATATGAATTCACTAGACAAATTGCTAGCAAAAACTGTCAAGATAGACAAAGAATGTGAAATTATACAAACCAGTTTGGTTTACCCTTTATTTTATTAGATTAGATTAAGTTAGGTCAGTTTAGGTTAGGTTAGGTTAGGTTGTTTTACTATGTTTTTCACACAGTTATAAGACAAGAATCCTTCTTCGTTTTTCTTGATGGTACTGTTCCTCTTTAGGTTAAGTTTTACCATATCTTATGGCACCTATTTGAACAATTTTATTTCTGTATGGTTAGGTTAGATTAGGTTAAGTTAGGTTAGATTAAATTAGATTAGGTTAAGTTAGGTCAGTTTAGGTTAGGTTAGGTTATGTTGTTTTACTATGTTTTTGGAACTTTTCACACAGTTACAAGACAAGATTCCTTCTTCGTTTTTCTTGATGCTACTGTTCCTCTCTAGGTTAACTTTTATCATATCATATGGCACCTATTTTAAGAATTTTATTTCTGTAAGGTTAGGTTAGGTTAAATTAGATTAGGTTAAGTTAGGTCAGTTTAGGTTAGGTTAGGTTAGGTTGTTTTACTATGTTTTTCACACAGTTATAAGACAAGAATCCTTCTTCGTTTTTCTTGATGGTACTGTTCCTCTTTAGGTTAAGTTTTACCATATCTTATGGCACCTATTTGAACAATTTTATTTTTGTATGGTTAGGTTAGATTAGGTTAAGTTAGGTTAGATTAAATTAGATTAGGTTAAGTTAGGTCAGTTTAGGTTAGGTTAGGTTATGTTGTTTTACTATGTTTTTGGAACTTTTCACACAGTTACAAGACAAGATTCCTTCTTCGTTTTTCTTGATGCTACTGTTCCTCTCTAGGTTAAATTTTATCATATCTTATGGCACCTATTTTAAGAATTTTATTTCTGTAAGGTTAGGTTAGGTTAAATTAGATTAGGTTAAGTTAGGTCAGTTTAGGTTAGGTTAGGTTATGTTGTTTTACTATGTTTTTGGAACTTTTCACACAGTTACAAGACAAGATTCCTTCTTCGTTTTTCTTGATGCTACTGTTCCTCTCTAGGTTAACTTTTATCATATCATATGGCACCTATTTTAAGAATTTTATTTCTGTAAGGTTAGGTTAGATTAAATTAGATTAGGTTAAGTTAGGTCAGTTTAGGTTAGGTTAGGTTATGTTGTTTTACTATGTTTTTGGAACTTTTCACACAGTTACAAGACAAGATTCCTTCTTCGTTTTTCTTGATGCTACTGTTCCTCTCTAGGTTAAATTTTATCATATCTTATGGCACCTATTTTAAGAATTTTATTTCTGTAAGGTTAGGTTAGGTTAAATTAGATTAGGTTAAGTTAGGTCAGTTTAGGTTAGGTTAGGTTATGTTGTTTTACTATGTTTTTGGAACTTTTCACACAGTTACAAGACAAGATTCCTTCTTCGTTTTTCTTGATGCTACTGTTCCTCTCTAGGTTAAATTTTATCATATCATATGGCACCTATTTTAAGAATTTTATTTCTGTAAGGTTAGGTTAGATTAAATTAGATTAGGTTAAGTTAGGTCAGTTTAGGTTAGGTTAGGTTATGTTGTTTTACTATGTTTTTGGAACTTTTCACACAGTTACAAGACAAGATTCCTTCTTCGTTTTTCTTGATGCTACTGTTCCTCTCTAGGTTAAATTTTATCATATCATATGGCACCTATTTTAAGAATTTTATTTCTGTAAGGTTAGGTTAGATTAAATTAGATTAGGTTAAGTTAGGTCAGTTTAGGTTAGGTTAGGTTATGTTGTTTTACTATGTTTTTGGAACTTTTCACACAGTTACAAGACAAGATTCCTTCTTCGTTTTTCTTGATGCTACTGTTCCTCTCTAGGTTAAATTTTATCATATCTTATGGCACCTATTTTAAGAATTTTATTTCTGTAAGGTTAGGTTAGGTTAAATTAGATTAGGTTAAGTCAGTTTTGGTTATTTTGTTTTAATTTAGCTTAAAAGTTTATTTTTATTTTTCCCAATTTTGTTTTGTTATCTTATATGTTACCCTTTTAAATCCAATATCACCACATCTAACGTTATCTTTGTAATTTTTTTTGAATAGTTTCTTTTTATTAGTTTTGAATTGTTTAGTTGTTTGATTTCTTACGGTTTTTAAAAAATGTTTTAGACCTGATGATGGCAGTGTAGACGAAACTAGTTGTCGTAACCTTTATTCAATAGAAACGCTATGTGGTATCGATTTTGAGTTTTATTGAATTAAGTTACAACATCTGACATATAAGAAATGAAATTTTGGGATACCGTTTCCATATTAAGTAAAAAAAAATAGTGGAAAGCTTTCTATAAAATGTTTTTCCGATAAATATATTTAATAATTTAATATTATATTTTTATATACATACCAGTGTGCAGTCTTTTGTGTTTTTTCAAGAAATATTTAGTAGTAAACATTTTACTACACACGTCGCACTCCCACTGTTTATTATCCTGATGCTTTGTTCCATTTTCACTTCCTTTACAATTTTTCCCATTTTCTCCTTCGACTTGTTGTGTCCTTTCACTAGTTTTGATTAAATCGTTAAGTTGAAAACGCCCCTTATGGCTTTGTGACTCTTTTCGGATAAAACCGTAATGCGCCACTCTAAGATGCACCATGAGGCTGCCCCTCATTTTAAATCTTTTACTACAAAGATGACAGTGGTAACTGTAATTCCCAGTTTTTAAATCTGGCGTGGTTTGGTGAAGTAGTTTTTGGTGTATATCCAAAATATTTTTATCTGTGAAGGAATATGTACAAATATCACATTTCACTGGTCCCTCGGTCGTTTTCTGGCATTCCTTTTCGATTGTCTTCTCGATTTCCTGGTGCAGATTATCACGTGCTGAACATCCAATATGGCTAAATAAATGTATCGTCAGTTTATCCAGTCCCAATAATTTTTCTGAACAAATCGGACAACTCACTATATTCGTAGCAACCCTCACGAGCGTTGTTCTGAGAGAATCTATGTCCCTAAAATGGGGGTTTGTGCACACAGGACACGGGAGAAGTTTGATTTCCATTTTTCGAAACGCTGTTACTGACTAGAAAAACTGGCTCCCGACGTTCTATTTTCGAACTTGATTATTTACGAAATGCTTTGGATGCGAACGCGGCTTTTATTTATAGAATTTTCGTATATTTTGTCGTGCAGAGACGAAATGTACAGTGATTCACGAAATTATCCAATTAATAATAACAATAATAATAATAGTAGAAATGTCCAAGAGCAGATAAAATACATAATTTTTGGTACAAGCAGTTCACATCCAAACATGAAATTCTGGTTAGAGAAATAAGCAAAATCACCCTCCACCCAAATACAGTTTTCTACTAGGGGTATCTCCGGGTTCTATGTATGTTACTTAAAGTTTCTATACTTTTAAGTTCCCTTGCTTATTCCAGATACGTTGCTAGAACCGCTATCTGCAACTATAAAGTATCATATCTTGTAAGTCACAATTTAGTTCCACAAACTAGTAACTGCCTCAAAACTTTGCCCTTTCAAAGTAGTAGTCTTTTAAAAGCTATTTTAGTAGTAGCCTGGTAGCTCCATTAATTTAAAAAAAGTCAAGGTGTAGTCAATTTAAGTAGCAAATCAAAGTCACTCATATCTAAAGATATAAAATTTATCCCTAATGTAAAAACTACAACAGTAAAAACATCGACAAAAGTAAAGTTCATTTCTAGAAATTTCGTTGACCTGCCACTTGCATTCAGAGAACTATTAGTAAATCCCTCGTTAGGTGGTTCTTAATCCAAGCAAATTAGTGCAAGATGGTATTTAAACCCCTAATAATTGTATTGCTCGAAGAGAAAGTTGGGGTTACTGGAGGGTTATTTTGAAACTGAATTTTAGTTCATTGTAAACATTTGATTGTGAAAGTAATTCATTTTGTATTTATTATGTTTTATTTTGCAAAATTTTTTTGAAAAATTAAATATCAGCGCTTGAGCATCACTAGTCACTAAATTCCTGGCAGACATTCAAGTACGACCCTGTTGTTCTTTACTTTAAAATGAAAAATTTACAAGACTAACTGATAGTACTCTCCAAGCAGATGATGAGTCAACGAAATATCTTGAAATTAACTTTACTTAAGATTTGTCTTTTAATCAAAGAACTATTGGGAAAAGTAGAATCCGGTAGAGGGCATTGTCGTCAATCAGTAGTAAAACTAATACACGTAAATACGATTCTTGTGCTTTTCAATACAAAATAGTAACGGTAAAATAAGTGCAAACAAATTTAAACAATGATAACACGAAAACCAGAGGTCGAATTATACTCCCTTTAATTACCCCTAATTACAAATTAAGAACCCCAACAGAAAACAAAAATACAATCGACAACTCTTCATCATGTTTGACAGGTTGAATCTGATAAATACGGTAACTTAATGTCAACCTGTTTGTTTCGATATTTAACGTGTCTTGTGTTGAAACTACTACAAATTCACATTTTTCAAACTAATTCACCTACCCTGTTTTGAAATATTCCCACTCTTCAGTTATTGTAGGGGAAAGAAAGGCAATCGAATTAAGTTAGCAATTTAAAAGTACCTAATTTTTTTATTGGTATCACTGTTTTGTTTTCTTTGTCCCAGTTCTTGTTAGTACTTTTGACATATTGTCACTTTTATATGTTACTAGAATGAGGAGAAACTTTAGGGTAGTGGGAGGTGAGCCTGAGCATAGTTGACTCGGTGTTTTTTTATCAGGAGAGGTTTATTGTAGGGGAAAGAAAGGCAATAGAATTAAGTTGGCAATTTAAAAGTACCTAGTTTTTTTATTGGTATTACTGTTGTGTTTTGTTGTCCCAGTTCTTGTTAGTACTTTTGTCATATTGTCACTTTTATATGTTACTAGAATGAGGAGAAATTTCAGAGTAGTGGGAGGTGCGCTTGAGCATAGTAGACCCGGTATTTTCTTATTAGGAAAAGTCTATCGTACACTATACACATGAACCGATTCGAAGTACAATCCTTCTTTTTCTTTTTTACCACATTGTTTGTCATGCTCCGTATTCACCCTCCGAATTTTGGGTTTCCCCAGTAACCACTTCTAAACAGTGTCCATAGCAATATCGGAAACTATTAACCTAACCTGCAGTAGTATTTTAAATGAACCTGTCAAAGAATACAGCGAAGTAAAAGTAAAAATATATTTTGGCGATTAAGAAAATGGCGCTTAATTTGGAGGATGTGCTAAAAAAGCTCGGATGGAGCGACGGTTTTCAAATTCCGATCGCCAATGCCGAAAATAAAGCGCTTGAAGAAGAACTTGCGAAACTAAGTTTAAGGCGACAGAAAGGAAAAACTACACTGAATATTGTTTCGGGGAGATTGGAAGCTTTAAATAATCACATGAAATATGTTAGCCAAGAAAATGATCAAACTCAGGTAACCATACCTAAATTCGTTTTTTATATAGATGAGATTTACTCTATCGAATTTAAATTTTTTAGAGGCTGATTACTGCCCACAAACAACAACTGGAAACCATAGAATGCGCATTTTATAATACGAAAGCAGAAAATCAAAATTCTCTGCGTGCTATCAAATCGACGAACAGCCAATTAAAAGACGCCGAATCTATTCAAAATGAGAGAAAAAATGAACTGCAGAAGTTGATAGTGAAAGTAAGTTTACTCATTTTTGGTTGTAAGGGCACCAATAAAAACTAGGATTCTAAACCTTCAACAAATAGGTACATTATAAATAAATATTACAACTAACTACTTATTCTTATTTTTAATAAAATGTTTCTAGTACTTCCTGTTTAGTGTTGAGTCTCTTTGCTTCCCTCTACGTTTTGTCTTTCTTTAAAATTTGTGTCGTCATATTATCCCATGTCTCCTTATGCCTTCCTCCTTTCTTCTTTCCTTTAATTTTAGCTTCTCAGGTTTTTTTAACAGGTATGTTACTACTCATCCTTTGTAAATGTCCCCACCATCCCAGCTTCCTTTGCTTTATGAATATGTTCTATATCAAGTTTTTTTCTGATTATTTTATTTCTTGCTTCATCCAATCTATTGCATCCAAATACTCTCCTTATATATATCTTTTCTGTCGCTCCTAATTTGATTCTTTCTCTTTTTGTTAACACTCACGATTCACATCCAATGTAAGAATGGTTTTGTATACTTTCATTTTAGTTTGTTTTGTTACTTCTTTTTTCTTTATTAGGCATATTCTCATTGCCTGATATACTTTGTTTACCTTTTTGTCTTCTTTTGTTCAGTTCTGTTTCCTGACATTTTCTACTAGAGTTGTTCGCAAATATTCAAAACTGTCAACTTGTTCAATTTTACTTCTTCCAAATACATATTCAGATCTTTCTTATCAGTTACCAAAGTCATTATTTTTGTTATTGATGTGTTCATAGTCATCCGATTTTTATATTATCTTATAGGTACTTTTCGTTCCCAGCAATAATTAGTGGCAAATTCACAATCTGAGAATTTATATTTATTTATATTTATATATAATATTAAGTATATAAGAGGACTTAAACTTCCACCTTGTCTTACTCCTCGTCTTTTGGTGAATATTTCTGATTTCCTGTTTTTGCTAAGTACAATATTTCTGGTTTGTTTGTACAGACATCTCGTGCCTCTAGTCAACTTTATCGTTTACCCCACTTTTCTTTAAACTTTTTCATAACCCGTTTCTTGGAACCTCGTCAAAGGCTTTTTCCAGATCAATAAATCCTAAATACACTGGTTTGGATGGAAAAACATGAACTAACGCTGGTTCCTTTTGCTTTCTCAGTCTTTTTTCTATTGTTTGTTCGAATATTTTCAATATTGAACTAATTAAAAGTTACACCTCTGTAATTATTACAATTTTTATTGTCACCCTTCTTGAATATAGGCAAAATTAAACCAATGTCCCAATGTTTTGGTATTTGCTCCTCTTTTCAGGATCTATTGCAAATTCTACCTTCTTCTTCTCCCTAACTATTTCCGCTGTAATTTTATCATTCCCTGGTGCTTTTTCGTTTTTGAGATTCCTTATGGCCTCTATCAGTTCTTCAAATGTTATACTATCATTATCTTTATTTTCCGTTAGTTGATCATTAATTTCATCGTTTTCTGTATTCTCTCCATTTTCCATCATTTATCTTTAACTTGTCAGTAAATCATTTTTAATTATCAAATTTTCAAATTTTTTATTATTTCTTAATTTTTTCAAAACCCTATAGAATAACTTTTGATTACTTCTGCTGTACCCCTCTCTAATTTGTTACCAAAATTTTTGTTTCGATTGTATTACTAATGCTTGTTACTTTTTCTTTGTGCTTTGTATTGGTTGTAGCTGTTTTCCGTTTTTTTCTTTTTGGTAAAAGTAAAGAATAATTTTAAATATTTTTTTGTTTAAAGGCCGAACGTCTGAAGACAGAAATGGACTGGGATTCGGAGGCGTTGAAAGCCTGGGAAGAAGCCCTTAAAAAGAGAGACGATGACATCGATTTGCTGAAAAAGTTTTTCAAAGAAGATGACCGAAGATTCAACCAGCTGGAAGCGAAGAGGCAACACTTAAGGGCGGAATTGATGACTATGCGGGCTAAAGTTACCCAAATAGCCGCCAACACTCATAATGCCGAACAAATGATTGAAAGATCAGGTAACAACAGCTTCGGGTTCTTATTCATTGTTTATTTTCACATTTGGACGTCTTTGTCCAATTGTATTTCTTCGCTGAACTTCCGAATCAAGATACATCATCTAAAGTATGTAAATTTTCAGGTAAAACCATAAAGCAGTTGTCGGTCGAAAGGGACGCTTTAATAAATCAATGGAAAGATACGGTGAAGATGCTTCAGCAACGCGACAATGACATAATGAGGGCGCAGGAGCAACTGAGTAAAATGTACGAAGTGTTGCAAGTGCAAGAAGAAAAATTGGACCAAGAAAATAAATTTTTGAGCAACGAGCAGAAAAACAATAAAGAATTACAGTTGGAAGTTCAGGAAGCTAATAATATCAGTTCAAAACTAAGAAAAGAGTTGGCCGAATTGTACCAATATTTAATGAAAACTAACACAGAGGTAAGATATGGCTTTATTGTTGTATTTGGTTTCTTGGACTTTTTAGTCCATTTTTTTTATGTTATCAAGGTTACAGAAGAGGTAAACATGATGTGTCTAGTGTTTTTTTATTTATTTTTTGCGACGTTTCGGCTTTTTCAAACCTCATCAGGCGTTCAATATTTTTAAGTGTGATCTTTGGTCCTTTAACATGTAAAATTGTTTAAAAACCAACGTATCAACATTACATTGTTATAAAATTAAAAAAGTTTTTCACAATTTGGTTTGCCACACATATTCTTCTATGTAGCTTTTTATACGTAGGTTAATTTGTAATTTTGGCCATTTTTTTAAACTTATATGAAAACGTCTAATGTTATTTGCTCTAAGTTGCAAAAAGTTTTAGTTAACACTTGTTATATTACATTTTTTCACTTTTGCATTTCAATTAATAGTTTGAACTAAAAAGAAAATATTTAAAAATCACTTTGGAGGTATTAATTTCATTTCATTGAAACAAAGATTCTTAAAAAACATTATTAATGTTATAATAATTACCATATACAGAGTGTCCGCGAAAATAATACACATATTTATGGATGAGGTATAACAACGTATGCAGAATAAAAATGTCTTAAAAATTATTTTCTAGAGTCCACCGTTTTCAAAGAAATTAATATTAGTATTTTACATTTATCCACATCTTATTTACCGAAAAGAAAGTACAGCCGGCAACACCGCGAGGCTTAAATAACCGGGTCATGTTCAATGCTGATAATAAACAAAGGTTATTATTATTACATGATCCGAACGATTTCTACCACTACTTTTTTGAGGTAATACACTACACTTTGCAACAATCTTTGGGACACTGATACAAACATGGCGTATATTATTAATCATATCGTGATATTCTTGATTTGAATAAAATGTCATTTTTCACTGAATTATTGAAACTACACCATACGATAAACTTAAAACGATTAAACGATCCGAATCATCTGCAAACTAACAACATTTTATGATTTATCGTAGATATTCCTTGGTTACATGACACATATTTTTATTAAAAGCGTAAGATGTTGCCACGTATAAATTTTAGAGTAAATATTCAATGTGAATTTTTGGGTAAACTAATAATAATAATAATAATGTTTTGTTGCAAATGACACGTTACATACCATTTAAAAACACGCATAATATTCACGGACACCCTGTATAAAATATGTACATTGTTTTATCTCTATTGTTTTATCCATCTAATGATCTATTATCTATATATTTTTGGTTTTATTTTTCCAGTTCTTCATATTCTTTTTTTTTATCTGTTATTGGGAGTTTCATTTCGTCTTTTCTTCTGTATCCAATGTCTCTTCTTAAAGCTTGATACTCTCCAGGCTATTTGCTTTAACTCCATTCTTCTATTCTGTCTAAGTTTAATATAGTCTTCAGTTTCATCTCCATCGACTTCTTCTGATGATTTATTCTCCTATATCTCATTTCTGCGATCTTATTGGTTATTATCCAAATGTTGTTACCTTGCAAATTTTATTTTTGGTATATTTTGAAAAATTAATTGTAGCAACTCGTTCTCTTAATTCAAATTTAGTTCCATAATGTGTTTGTACATTTTTCCACTTGTACGAACTCTTCTTTTTCTTCCCTCTTCTCGTGAAACATTTCCTGTTAATATATTGTCTTTGTTTGTCTTTTATTTTCACCCCATTAACAATTCATTTCTCTCTTTAAGATAGATTAATATTTTACTTTTATTTTTCATTTCTTCATTGAAATATTGTTTTTTTATATTGGGGGCGACCCTGTTTAATGAAGTTCAACACTGCGCCCTAGTTTTACCCACATGTTAGCTTCGGGCTATCTGAGTTTTGATTCTTGGTTACCATGTGATTTCATTGATTTGTCAATAAGAAATTTCGTGATAGACGTTCGGTTAACCTAATTCTTTTAAGTGTTTTATATTCTTTACATTTGTCAGTATTTATTTCGACATGCTCAAAATACGTCGTAATTTTTATATCATCGTTTTTAACAACATGAAATTTTAGTATTTTTGTGAGTAAAAATTAGCAAAAAATGTGCGTAAAGTGAAAGAAAATGTCACGCAAAGGATTTTTGGTAAAAGTAGAGCTCGACGTTCAAAAAGTGAGTTGTCCCGGAGTGTGTCTTTGTTCCAACGGGAAAATAGCGCTTCAAATCCATTTGTTTGGTTCTTCAGTGCAAACACGAAACTGCCCGCCCGTGTTTCCGCTTCCATTTTACGATAAATTCGTGTTTTCTAAAATATTTGACCAAGATCGAAGATTAAATGATTTGCAACGAAGGTTAAACCAAGAATACATTAACGCCGAGTTAATCCAGTGGAAGGGATGCAATGAGGGTGTAGTGTTGTCTACTTTTCGGACCACTCTCGACGATTTACTGTACCCATCTACGTTTAGGGGTACCATTATGGGGGTTAACGTTGATTTATTAATGGAACCTACCGACATTTTTCCAGGTAAGTAACTCGTACGTTTTCAGTTAATATCTAGCGTTAATTTTTTGAATTTTCTACCTAGGAACTATAGCTCCCAAGCTACAAGTTAGTACAAGAACAACTGTCGAAGAAAGAATATTCGATCCTTATTGTTCTAGTTCCAAAGTTACCCTAATCACCCCTAAAGCTCTACCATGCGCACCTTCTTTAGAAAACAGGGGCGGGCAGAGAAAAGTTTGTCATTCAATAAATTACTCGAGGTCTCTAAGTAAAGAGAAAGACTCGAATAGGAAAATTAAGAAACCCCCTTTCAGATTCTGTAAAGTGCCCGACGACCTCATTTTAAGAACCAACCCGAATGTAGTGGTCAAAAATTATTTCAAAGAAAAATTTTCGGAAAAACCCCCATGTTATTGTGTTGGGAGCACAAATATGGCGTGCGAAAATGGGAAGTTTTTGAAAAATCTACAAGAATGTGATTGCCCAATGGAGATGGAGGAACACAGGAAATATTGCTCTACTTGTTCTTTTTATGATAATTATTTCTCAAGGAATGCTTCTAGGTAAGTTATTTTTCGTTTTTTAAAAGGTGAACTTTTTATTGAATACTTCATTCACCATCGGGATTCATAAATAAGGCAACACCAACCTGATAGCACCAAATATTTTCTAGAATATAAAAGTAATATGTTTTTTTAAATATTTGTTATTGCTTTACAATATTTATATTAAATATTTAATGAATATTCTTTATATCTCTGAAAAGTAATATTTGCTAAATAATATACAGTGAATATTCGTTTCTTTATATATACAAAATATTCTGATAATAATAAATAAAAACTGAAAATTGTAATTATTTCAAAATGGAAAAATGTAACATCCCTTTTTTTTTGTTTTTGAATTTTTTTTGACCTAATCTATAAGATTTTTGTTTAAAATCGAGAATTCTTAAAATCTGCCTCTGTAAAGTCGAGATTAATTAAACTTTCGATATCAAAGAAATTTTTGTTTTTTAAATCGAGATTCATAAATTTCTGTTTTAAAGAACAGGTTCATTAAAATGTAATAACATGTTTTTAAAGTCCAGATCGAAACTAAAACTGGTTTTAAAAAAGAACAGTACCTGTCTAAAAAAAATTCATTAAAATCTCGACTTGAAAAACGAGAACTTGAAAATATATGAGATTTTAGTAAGTCTGCTTCAAAATCGAGGTTTATTGAAAGTATAATTATAAATTCGAGATTTTGAAACAAAACACGAGAATTTAATGTCGAAATTTAGATGTAAATTCGATATTTTTAAACTTCCGGTTTAAAATTGAAATTTAATAAATTTCGACTTTAAAATTCTCTAATGAAACACTATAGATTATGGTAATAATAATGGATAAGAAAATTTGAATGTAATACTACATAAATAATCTAATGTTTAAAGAATATTTAAAAATCTCGCAATAATTATTTAACAAATATTTTTTTTCAATATTTATATATTTAAAAACTAATATTTTGCTAATATAAAGGGTGCGGCATTAGTGCGTCGAAGCTTGATTAGTCCGCTATTATTAAAGTTACCAAAAAAAGAAGTTTTTACAAATAGTTTAGGCAGTCTTCAGATTCACATTTTAAAATTAGTTCCAAATATACAGGGTATTCATGAACGCAGTGTCAGTTCAAAGCTATGTTTTTTAAATAGAACACTCCGTATGTTTTTACATTTTTATAAACCTCTTGCCGAGCTGATTTCAACGATATATCACACTTTATGTCTATTATGTTTAATAAAGGATCTACAGCCACTTCAAAATCAAATTTTTTTGAATTTAACAAATATTTGATACCAAGTGATTAAAAATCAGATGGGATTAAAATTAGCTCGGCAAGAGGTTTATAAAAATGTAAAAATATACGGGGTGTTCCATTTAAAAAAACAAAATTTTTGTCTGGCGCTGCATTCCTGGAAACACTGTATATTTGGGACTAATTTTAAAATGTGAATCTCAAGACTGCCTACACTTTTTGTAAAAACTTTTTTTCGTAACTTCAATAATAGCGGACTAATCGAGCTTGACGCACTAATGCCGCATCCTGTATATATATAATCAGTAAATATTTAAAATCTGTCGCGACAAATATTTAATAAACTTTTTTTTTCTTGCTGTCTGGGTCTGGGTTTTTTGGTCTGAGCAGTTAACTACTAAATTTTGAACCAACTGGTGTAATACAACATACCACAACTTTTTGCCGCTTTGTCATTTAAATAATAATTAACACGGTTTTGATCCACTTGTTTTTATTTCGAAATGTAAAAAATTGATACAAGCAATATTTCCTGTTTATTCACTGATTTTCCACTTCTGACACTAAACAATGTATATATATTTTTTTAGGATTCAAAGTAATACCACATACGATATGGGAAGCACCAGATCAAGAATACCTTCACATATTTGTTCGTATTGTACCCGTCATATTTTATCTGACAATAAATACCACGTCCCCTCGAGGTCGGGATCTCCCTGTGAATCAGATAAGATTGAGTCCAAAAAAAAAGTGTGTTTTTGTTTACCAGCTGAAAATGCACATTCTTTGGCCCAACAACTGCATGAGAAATTAGTCAGAACTTTGGACACGAATAGCAGATTGTTGCAGAAATGCATCGATTGTTAAAACTAAATATTGAAACGTTTTGAAAATCAACAGTATTGACACAATATGGTTGAAGTTATCAACTATTTTGATTCCGTTATTTGTGTCACTGTCAAATTGTTGGATTGGGAAATGTTTTAATTAGAAAATATGTTGTGTAGTGACATTTTTTATAAAAATTGGTTTTAAGAATAACATTATGTGCAATGTACAAGTACCTTTTAGATAAATATTGTACACTCAAATATACACCAAATTATATACATATGTTTTTTTTCGTTATTTGAGGATTTTTTAAAAATATTTATTAAACAGTTTTGGTTTAGTCTGTGTTTTATTTCTACTTCCAAAATTTTTATTAATATATATTTCTTAAATATGACAATATTTTTATTTTACATCCATCCAAAATTCTCATCTTCATCTATTCATTATGAATTTTAATTACTAACTTTCTTGATTTTTAACCTACAATTTTCTTATAACAAATCTCCCATAATTAAAATTCTTAATGAATCACTCACTTTATCTTATCTTTTCCAAACTATTACTACTAACTTATTTATATTTTACATTAACAATTTATTTTTTTATATAGGTAATTAAGGTTTTTCAAACTGACACCTGTTCTAAAAATCTACGACAATAGTAGCAAATCAATACAACTATTTCTATATCAAGTTACTAATATCTATAACCCATAATATTCATAAAATTATTATTTTTGTACTTTTTTTATATATAAAAATAAACAAATAAAAAGCAATTCCTTCCAAACCTCCCTACATTCGCGAAAATAATGCATGTCTTTTTAATTGGTATGTAGAACGTGTCATTTGCAACAAATATTTTAATAAATTTTTTTTCCAACATTAGTTTACATAAAAATTCACTTTAAATATATACCTGTTGCCATGTAACCAAGGAATATCTACTTTATGAATCATAAAATTGTGTTAGTTTGCGGATGATTCGGATCGTTTAATCCATCTAAGTTTATCGTTCGGTGTAGTTTCAATAATTCAGTGAAAAATGGCATTTTATTCATATCAAGAATATCACATGTTAAATAATCTAATCCGCGATGTTTTGTATCAGTGTCCCAAAGATTGTCGGAATCGTCTAGTGAATTACCTAAAAAAAGTAATGATAGAAATCGTTTGAATGTGTAATAATTACCGATAATAAAATTTTCACTCTTCTACATCCCCTGTAAGCGATCATTCTAAATATCCAGGTGTACAAAAATAAAAACTCATTTTTAGAACGCTTAGAAAACCCTTGTTTATACTTGGCTGAGTTCTATTTTCGTAATCACTTCTACTAAATGTAAATACAAAAGAATTTCCTCTTTTCTCATTGAATATTCTAAATAATGTGTAGAATTAGATCATATTTCAACCTACCTGTAACTTCAAATTATTTTTGTTCCCTCCAAAAATTGTCTTAAAATGTCTGATCCAAATTGTTAAATATGTTTCATTTATATTCTTCACTTTTTTTATATTATTATATCATTATTTTTTTTCTTCACTTGGCTGTTTCATTGTTCACATCTTTAGTTTCTATTGTTAATTTGCTTCATTCATTTTGTCTTCTATTTTTCCTGTTATAATTTTTGTTATATTATCTATTTTCCAATTTTCTTTCTACTCTCTTTTCTGAGGTATCCTGCTCCTCTCTACGATTTTAAATTTTTCCTTTCCATTTCTCATTTCTTGAATAATCTTTATCATATTTTCTTTGGCTCTCCAATCTTTTAATCAACCATCGCCGTTTTTATTATTTTAATTTCCTAGTATTTTTTAAATTTGACTATATTTCCATAATTGAGATCCATAAAAAATAATTCTATCCTCACTTATCAACCATTTTTCGTTAGACACCAAAAACACATTTTCCATATTTCATTATGAATTTTAATTTGATTTTAATGTTGGATCGTAACAATATATTGATTTAGATAATAGTAACGATAGATGGGATCCATACTACTGCATACCCTTCCATTTTCTTCCTAATCTGAAAATTTTTTTACCATATTTGAAATGAAATGCTGTAGCAGATGAGATGATATATTAACATTTATACTTAGATACTTTTTATCTATTAATATTATATTACTGTTTCTGTAATCTAAGATTTTGGTACCATGGTTCATCTTAAAAATGCTTTAGATTTTATTTTGTAGCTACATTCCCTGAAACGCCAAATGGGTTCCGTGGCACACGACTTGAAAAACGAGCGTTTGAAATTGAAACGTGTAAATGAACAATATGATGAAAAGGAAAATTTCTGCCAACAATTTTCTCAAGATATGATAACGCTTAACGCAAAACTGGACGAAGTTAGAAATTCGGCAATGACGTCAGAGGAACGTATCAAAAAAATTGAAGCTATGATTGATCAAGTACGTAAAATGTTCTTTTCCACACTTTTAAATTATATTAGACCTTTTTTATGTTTAGGAAGAAAAATTATACAATATGACGTTGATCGATATAGAAAAAATCAATGGGGAGCTCTATAGATCTGAACAATTGCTTAAAGAGCAAAGAAATATTGGAAGGAACTTCGAAATTGATATAAATTTAGGGGCGTGTACCGCAAGTCAATTGAGGAAACATATTCAGAGAGAGAGAAAGGATTTGGATAGAATTAAAGAAGTCGTTTATGAAATGGTAAGAAAATTACACAATTCAATCAATCTTCATATTTTTAATCGCATTTTGAATCTAAAAATATATTTTCTCAATCTCTCAATTCCATTCATTTAACTTTTTTAGGAATACAGAATAGACGAATGTGAAAGAAAATTACTGGAAATGGCCGAAGCGAGGAACCAAGAAGTACCAGAAGAAATTGAGATGAAGATCCAAGACCTGGAAAAATCTCTTGCGGAACACAAAGAGATTCAACATTCTCTTCAAAGTCAAGTGGACAGATTAAGGGAAGAAATGCGCAGACTGGCGTCTATAATAGCTACTGATAAAGAGGTGTTGGAAAATTTGCAAAACAAATGTGAAAACTTTTTGCTTATATTCGAAATTAGCCAGAAACAAATCGTTGCCGCGAAAAAATCAGTACAGGAAAAGCAAGTAGAAGAAAATATGATGAAATTAAGAATTAATCACATAGAAAAAGATAAGAAGAAAGAAGAGAAACAGATATTCAATTTGGAAAAATACAGGCTTAATCTGGAACAGGTATGTTAAAAAATATAAATAAAATAAATGCAAAACAGATCTTTTCGGCTGTATATATTATACTTATACAATATTTAAAAATGCCTGTTGATTTGGCCAACTTACCTCAGATATCAAGTTATTATACGTGGTACATATAATATTTAAATGCCCATTTCTTATAAAGTTCTTAACATTAACAAGTACTTATATTGGATGAACTTCATAAATGGAGATAACATTTAATTTTTGCAATTTAAAATAGAAATACTATAACAATAATTTCTTCAAAAATATATTGAAAGAACAAGCTATACGAAACGCTACCCAAAAATTCCAGGAAATACAGAAGTATTTAAGTTTTATTGAAAAATGTATTAGGATCTGCTTGGTGTGTTAAGATCTTTATTGCTTTCCTACATTTTAAAACTGAGAACTAATTATGAAGTTTGATTTTCTTAGGCAATGAAAGAAAGGCAGATCGAAATCTATACTCAGAAACAAATTCTTTTGACTAAAAAACGCAGCCTAGACGAGGACAGAGGACGATTGCGCGGCGACGTGGCTTTGAGAAAATTAAAAATAGAGCAGTACCAGAAGAAGTACCATTTGGCCATAACGGGACTAGGCAAAGACGATGATGGCCAGCCAATGACAGTGACTCATTTTAAAATAAAAAATGCGCAAGAAAAATTTTTTTTGCAACAAGAAGGCGACACTTTGGATCAAAAAATAAGAACCGCCGAAAAGGAAATTGTCGCTTTAGAAAACACTTTAAAAATAATTAACCTAACAAATGCTTCCTTCAAAAACAGTCTAGCTCCAGTCAAAGACACGGGTAATTATACAATTTATAATGAATTATTAATCTATCACCGTTTTTTTTTAGATCCAGAAATAGAGGAAATGGATACACTGCAAGACGAACTCAAAGAATCCATTGTTAGCGTAAAAAAATATAGAATTGAATTAACTGCCAAGGAAGCCGCTCTAGCAGGTGAAATTAGCTCAAAATGTTAAACTATACTTATTAAATTATAATATTTCTTTGTTTAGAAGTACAAAAAAAATTAAAAGAAGTGGAAGATGAATTACACGTATACGAAGATGAAGTCAAAAATTTGGAAGAGGAAATTTTATTAGTAAGAAAACAAGAGATCGACAAAGAAGAGAAGCTCAAGAGAGTCGAATGCGAGTTAAAGAGATTGAATAAACAACTTGGGAACAAGAACAAAAAAGAATTGTACAAATTTAATGTAAGTTTTGCTACAGGATTAAGTGTGTTCAGAACCTTTTCAAGATTGTGTGAAGTTTAAATCAATTGGCTGCTTTAAAAATTTTCCGAACATAAAACATGGTCCATAGCGATACTCAACTGAGGAAAGAGAACGTAGTTCAAATATTTACCTTGGATGACATTTTTTTTTCAAAGTTGGCGCATAATTTGGTAAATTATTCCAGTAGCAACGCAAATATTGAAGAAAAAATATTTTCAATTCAATTCAATTCAAAGTTCCTGTTGAATAAGCTGCAAAAGATATTTCCTGAAAGAAGTTTAAACTGCATGCTCTTAAATTCTTTTTAAAAAAATCTGTTTTATCAAATTCTTCCATCCAGTCTTACTTTGGGACAAAAGGTCTAAAAACTTATCAACAAATCTTACCAAATCTTTTAAATTAATGCACACTTAATTTTTTTCATTAGCAAGTGATGCTTGAGCATGAGCAACACCCTGTCTATTATGATAAGAAGTGACAATACCAAACAATTTGGGACGATAAAAACTGTTTAGAACAATTTTCAATTATTCTCTTCGCCGATAATTTTTCTTAAAAACCAATAAATCGATTATTCCAGGTTTCTTGAAACTTTATCGAAAATGTGAGGTCAAAACTAAAGAAAAGTATTGATTAGGACAGGATTTTCATTAAAGCACAAAGTTTTTTTAAAATTCGATAACTGAAAAATCATAAAAATGAGGAAAGGAAACCATGTTCAAATATTTACCTTGGCCGAAATATTTTTTCTTGAAAGTTGGGAAGTAATTTGGTAATTTATTCCAGTGCAATGTTAACATTGAAAAAAAACAATTTGCGTTTTCATTTTTAATTAAAAAATATTAAAAAACACATTTCATGGAAGCAGTTTATACACTTAAAAAAACAGTTTTCTGAAATTCTGCTCAACTCTCATAAAATCTTACTTTGTTATCTTTTGAAATAAATTCGAAAAATTTAGAAAGCTTTCTTAACAAGTCCCATTAAATCTCTTGAATAAAATTTTATAAATTTTAAAAACAAAAAGGTGAAAAATAAACAAGGTTCCTGTTCAATATGCCTCAAAAATTATTTCCTGAAAGAGTTTATATAGCATGCGCTTTTAAAAAAACTGTTTTTTCTAAAATTCTTTCATCAAATTATACTTTATTTTTATAATTTGACGTTGCTTTTTGAACCCTCTTTAAATACATTCAAAATTTTCTCGACAAATCTCATAAAACATCCTAAATTAGAGCGTACTTCATTTTATTTCTCTTTATAAACAATAAACTCAAACCTCACCATTTTCTTCAAATCTCCTACGATATCGATATCAACATGTAGGGGAGCATGGAGTAATGGAAGCCCGCGGGTAATGGGAGCGACCAAAAAATCGACTTTTCTGATGCTCTTAATTGTACAAATGACATTCGGGTGTCTTCGTTAATGTTTGCCAAAGATGGCCTACCGCGGGCAACTTCTCAGAGCCCCGCGTTTACTTACACGTGATGGTTATGTGTTTTTCGTTGCGCGCTTATAAAAATTACAGAAGTTTAACATCCCAGGTAAGCATTAAAAATGCATACATATTATATTCCATTTACATTAATTATATTACTAAATGTATCTAATTTAAGGTATTACTATTGAATTTGGAATAGAATATGAGATATAATTTTTAAATGTTTCTTTTTTTGTTCAAGATTAACCGGGTAATGAGAGCCCTATGGCTCTCATTACCCCATCGCAGTTTATTTTATTCTTCGTACCTATAACAGTTGGAAGTTTATTTTTATTAGTTTCTACGTTGGTCAATATATATTATTATATTTTCAGATGCCACGATAAAGAGACCGTACGACTTCAAAAGCCTCTTGGACGATAGAAAGATTAGAACATGCTATCCAAACTATCCACAACGAAGGTAGATCAATATTTAAAGTGGCTAGGGAGACCGGAATACCCTACAGTACCTTAAAAAACAGATATAAATTAGCCAAAGCTAATAATGATACCTATAAATGTCCGCCGAAATTGGGAAGATACGCAGTGTTCAATGACGATCAAGAAAAAATCCTTGCTGATCATCTTCGTAACATGTCGAACATGTATTACGGTCTAACAAAATTGCAGTTTCGAAAAATATGTTATGAGTTAGCTGTAAAGTTTGGTATCGCAAAGAGGTTTAATGAAGCCAATAAAATTGCTGGTAAAGATTGGCTGTACGGATTTTTGCAGCGACATCCCGATCTTAGTATTAGAAAACCAGAAGCAACAAGTATAAATAGAATATTGGGATTTAACAAAGTAGAAATCAACCGCTTCTTTGAAAACTTGGAGTCAGTTATGTCAAAATATAAATTTCAAGTAGAAAACATCTACAATGCAGATGAGACAGGTATAACAACAGTCCAAGAGACACAAAAAATTATAGCTCCTAAAGGACAGAAACGTGTTGGAGCAGTGACATTGTGGGAGAGGGGAAAAAATGTTACGGTAATATGTGCCATGGGTGCTTCAGGATTGTTCATTCCACCTCTTTTTATTTTTCCACGCCAACGCCATTCGCCACAACTGGAAAAAGATGGACCACCCGGAGCAATCTACACCTGCTCACATATTGGTTGGACAAACGAGACCATTTTCATTTTGTGGTTGAGGCATTTTATAAAGCACACGAAGCCTACTGCCGAAAGACCAGTTTTGCTTGTAATGGATAATCACAACAGCCATTCTACGTTAGAAGCCTGGGAACTAGCAAAAAGTAATTACGTCATAATATTGACTATTCCACCACATTCATCCCACCGCCTGCAACCACTAGATGTTACCTTTTTTGGGCCATTGAAAAAAGCTTATAGCAAAGAGTGTGACATGTACATTAAATCAAAAAATATGATCAAAATTACACCGTATGAAATCGCAGGGTTGTTCAATAAAGCTTACAGTAAGGTTGCTAATTTAGAAAAGGGAATTTCGGGCTTTAAAGTAACGGGAATATTTCCCATGAACCCTGAAGTTTTTGATGATGAAGATTTCATTAATTCTGATGATATCGGCCAACCACCTTCGGCTAACATTACCCTGTGCACATCAATTGAAATACAACAACAACAACAACCAGTCATTCCACAGCTAGCTATTGCTAATTTAAAATCCGTCCAAATCACAACAAATGACATACAACCACAACATCACAGTAGATCATCATCCACTGTAGGACAATCCGAGCAATTTCAGCCACAACCGGGACCTTCTAAGCCCACTTTGGATGTCAATCAACCATCGTCTAATTTTGCTTCTGCTTTGTCCGTTTTAAGCCCAAAACCATTGCCCCCGATATCTACAAGGAGGACTACAAGAGAGAAACAACATTCTGAAATTTTGACAAGTACACCGATGAAGACTGTATTCGAAGAAAAAAAGAAGAAACGTTTAGAAAAGGACTCAAAAACTGAAAACAAGGGAAAATGTTACCAAGAGAAGTGCATCAAAGAAAAACAAAAGCAAAAGTCAACCAACGGGGTCAAACAAAAAAAAAATATAATCAAATCAGAGAAAATTAAAAAAGTGAAAAAAAATATATTCAACAGCTATCAAGAAAATTCGTCTAATGAAGAGTTAGATGAAAACGAAATTTGCAATGTCGAATCTGAATACCCCGAAGAAGAAAATCTGTGTGCCGTTTGTTTAGACGCAGGCAAAGGCAGAGAATTATGGTATCGTTGCAGAAGTTGCGGAAACTGGTCGCGTGCAGAATGTTCTGGCAGTGATAGTCCAGATGATTACATATGTGAATTTTGTTTGGACCCTTAAGATTATTTGCATTTTTCTGTTCTTAATTTAGATTCTTGATTTTGTTACCAATTTTTTTTTGTTTATTAATGATTACTTTTTTTGATTTTGTTACCAAATGTTTCTTTTGTTATTTAATACTTAGGTATTAAGCTAGATTTATTTAAGGTTTATTGAAATCTAACATGAGACTGCTCTAGACTGACTAAAATTTAAATGGCTCCCATTCGAAATATGGGACATTTATTGGCTCCTATTTCCCGAAGTGTTGGGTAATCGGAGCGGAAGACATACTTTAGAATTGTCTTTATTTATGCTAAAGGTTACTTAGATTTATGATTTTTCTGTGATTTTCTGGTAACCAGATAAGTAAAGCTTATGTTTATAATTAATAAAAATTCAAATTCTGGAAATTATACGTTTTATTAACAATATTCCTTAGTAGGTTCCCATTCCCCCATGCTCCCCTATTAATGTAACTTTGACTTGGCATTTTTGGTGGGGATGCTATTTTTACGTATAGGGTTATTTTTCAGAATAATAAATATACGAAAAACTTTATATTATCTCAAATGGGTTTTAACCCATTACGTAACATGGTTAATGGAATTTAAAGACGCGACTTACACATTTAAGTAACTAATACATTTAATTGCAGGGGTAGGCACTATCAACTTCTCGAACATCCGAGAACCCAAACTTGACTCTCAATCTCCTTTTATTTTTCTAACCAACAAGACCCCAATCTTTATTGCCCTTGCTCATGTAATGTTAAATAAATAGTAAATATCATAAATAAATATTAAATAAAAATTAAGTTCTATGTACAGGGCGATGCTTAGCTAGATCTCTGTACATACTATCGTAACACTATTAAAAAAGCACGACTAAACTATTGCACTGGACAAGATATTTGAGACAACCTTGGGACTCTCTAATAATCGGTATAAAAGGTGTATCTCGGATTATCATTATTTGTCAAGCACCTAAAGCAGAAGTTTTTATATTGTTTGTTAAGAGCTAAGAAATTCTAAAAAACTTTGAGACATTCTTTCAAATATCTTTCCGAACATAAAACTCAAGTTTTCATGTAATTTTTAGAGGGATTTCGAAATACGTCACTTACAGGATGCCAACAAAAAGGTTTTGAGCCAGCTTCGCGATTTTTCTGTAAATGTGCCGCATATGGCCCCCGTTATTGGAAGATATCTGATTGAAAACGGGCTGGAGTTACCGGATCACAGATTGACGCCGAGTTCAAATTCAACTATATCAACACCAAGGTCTTGCAGTTCTTCTGAACAACACAATACTCAGAGAACGAACATAACCAGTAATTCGGAAAAATCTCAAATCTCTCTTACGAAAGTAAACTTGTCTTTGGGAATTTAAATAGATTATTGTTTGGACTAATATAATTATGTTTTTTGTAAATCGTTTCGTTTTTTATTTTATGTTTATTTATAGAAGAGAAACGAATCAAAGGTTAGCCATATTAAAAAAAAATTGATGTTTAATATAAAAGGGGCTACTAGTTTCGGTTAAAAACCATCGTCAGGCCAAATTACTTAAATGAAATTAAATAATGTCTTATGTCACATATGGTATGACTAGGAACATATGTTTCAGCAACCATGAACAATAAGGAATATTCAGAAAAAGTTCCATGAATCCGCAACATAAACTGAATGTTTCTGTGTATTGTGATCTTTGGTGTGGACATACTTTTATTTGAGTAAATAAGCTTCTCTGGCCCTTTTTACGCAAAAAGGTACTCTTGATACGTTTCGATAAATGGAACCGTTTTCAAGTAATTTAAATTTAAAAGTAGACATGCAATTAGCAAATAATAACAAAAAAGTGTCTAATAAGGCAAGTAGGCTTTGAAACCGACCATAGTGGAAGCCTAGCGCATCAAGTACGCCTTGAACGCTATTTACGTATTAATATCCTGAAGTATTTTCTTGAAAATTTACTCTTGATGTATCATCTCAAAATTGATCGTTATTAAGAAATTAAAACTCAAAGATTTCAAGAAAATTCAATGGACAAACAATCAAATATCTATTATTGTTGATTCCAAATCTTTATACAAAGCTTCTATGACTAGATTTTGAAATTTGCAAGATATTTAAAAAAATTATATTACTGAAAATTTAGAAAAAAGTATATAAAAAGGTACCTATCACCCCAAGAAATATTGCTCGACAATTTTTAACCACCCTGTATATGAAAAATGTACGCTTCAGACGTAACAGCATCCCTTTAATTTTACTAATAATATTGCACGTACAAAAAAATAAATCCTATAGTTTTAAATAAATAATAAAAAATGATAACATATCGCAATAAATGAAATAAAAATTCCAAATAATTATTCTATACAGGGTGTCCCACGACGATTAAGACAAGTAATATATCAGAATTGGGCAGTAGTAGAGAATTACTTGTCTTAATCGTCGTGGGACACCCAGTATGTACAAAAAAATAAACTGTGAATCTTAGGGCATCTTAGAAAACCTTCCCTCTGTATATAAAAATAGTTTTTATTCAAGTAAGCATTATGTCGTCGTATAATTTGATCAAATAAAAAAACTGTGATTTTAAAATAAAATGTGGAGATGAGAGTTGCCTATATGAGAAGTACTTAATTTCTAGTTTTTAACTATTCACTAAAGAAAAAGAAGATTAAGGTTTCACTTTCAAATTTAGAATTTTAGGTTATGTTTTGTAAGGTATTTTGTTGTTAGGATATGGACGAGAAATCAAAAACTATTTTTTCTATCAAATAAATAATCTTTACTTGGTTTTAGGAATAAATAAATTAAAAACATTAAACGATGGAGTACGAACCGGAACTATCAGATGAAGACCTGGTATATTTTCCAACTTAACACATTTTAATGTTGTTCTACTAATACAAAAAAATTTTAGGTCGCAAACTACTTTAATGCGTGTGCTTTTGAATACAATTCAGCAGAAAAACTAGCAAACTTTTATAAAATAAAAGAAATATTATTGAGAAAATCTCCAAATTTGATATCAAAATATTTACAAAATATTTTGAATTTTACGACAGATACCAATGCCGATGTTAAAAAGGCTCTAGTAGGATTCATAGAAGAACTGGTGTATGTAATTAATGAACTGAAAGAACCAAATCTATAATTTTATATATTTCAGTAAAGTTAGAGAAAACCTCATCCCAAAAGTTACATTGAGTTTACACATGCTTCTGTGTGATGAATCAATTCCAGTACAAAAACGTGTTATACAAGCAGCAATTGCAATTTACAGAAGAACATTAGCATGGCTATGTAAAGCTTCTACTACTACCCAAGAAATGGAAGATGCATGGAAACAACTCAGCACAATAAAATTAGAAATTGCAAATATGATAGATAGGTAAACAAAATGTATATATAGTAATCTCTACATAGAGCACATATTAAATCACGTTTTAGAATATTTTGTACAGTAGTTTATTTTATTATTTTTAGCGATAATGACGGTATAAGAACAAGTTCTGTTAAATTTTTGGAATGTGTCGTAATGCTTCAGACATATCCAGATGAAAATGAGAATAAAAAACCCAATGATTTTTCACTAGATGATGTGCCCCTTACTCTCAAAGTTGCTAGAAGGAGACGACTTGAAGAAGAGGCAAGGTAAGGATTTTTATTTTAAATAAAATGGGCTATTTTACGTTTGTTTCATTTTTTTCAGTAATCTTTTTGAAGTTCTTGTCAAATTTCATGGATCTCCACATATTAGTAGTGCCAATCTTTTGGCTTGCATTGGTGTACTAGCTAATATAGCAAAAAGCAGGGCAGAATTTATGGGAAGGGTGGTAAATGCGTTAGAGTCTTTATTCCATAATTTACCTCCAACTTTGACAACAACCCAAGTCAGTTCAGTTAAAAAAAAATTAAAAACTGAGCTCATTGGACTTTTAAAACATCCAGGGGCATATGACTATGTCAATACACTTAGCTTGATTCTTTTAGAGTTAGGTAACTAATATTAATACACTACTTATTTGTATAAATTATTGTTTTGGTGCTTATTCTTTAGGTTGTTCTCAATCTGAAATCAACAAAATGATCCCCAAAGCAGAAGAGAGGCGAAAATATAATAAAAGAATGCTTTCATCTGAGTCATTGGTGGTTCAACAAAATGCAAAAAAGGCCAGACTGGAACATCCATTGCCAAATATTGATGTAGAGGAATCTTTTGATCCCCATTTGACTCCACAAGAAATCAATGAACAATTTATTTTAGATAATTTAACTCTGGACAAAGCGGTTTACCTTATTGTTACAAATATTCCCAAATTACCCCTTCTGGTATATTGAGAAAATATTTTTTGTCTACTCATTAAAAAAAAATTGTAATTTTAGCCCCCTCCAGAATTCATTAAGAATTATGCCGATTATGTAAATGCCGGTAAGATTGGAAGAATACATTTGGCAAATGCAATGGCAAAGCAATTCACTGAATCTCGTATAGGACCTGGAAAAAATGTTGAAAAACAAAAAAGTCTTGAGACTAAAAAGAGGCCCAGGGAAGAGGAAAATAAAGATGAAAAAGAAAAGGTGAAAAATCGGAGATTTTTATTTTAAACCCTTTTTAATAAAAATAAATTTATGACAAAATCTTATTTCCAGCCGCCACCAAAGAAAGAAAAAGTCAAAGTGTTGCGAATAAAAACTTTGAAATTAGTAGAGATAACAAAGCCATTAGATCATGATATAAAAGAAAAATTGATGTTAAAAGCAGTAGAACGTATTTTAGTACCTCATAATTCTACTAACAAAACTTTGCATCAAAAAATAATCACAACTTTAGCCACGTGTTTCAGTCCAGCTGTTCAAGACAGAATTTTAGTATTTTTACTCAATGATCTTAAATCTTATGTTGATATCGCTTTAGCGTGGTTGTTTGAAGAATACAGTATCATGTTGGTAAATTTTTATACAAATAAAAATTGCTAGAACCGAAATATTTATTCTATTTGTTTCTTAGGGATTTTCCAGAGTACCTCCTTTGAGAAAAGAAGGTAAATTAAATGACAGTTACAATATGTTGCTTTGTAGCTTTATTAATGTATCTGCTACGGATACACTTATTGTATCTAGACTTCTTTTGGAAGCCCCATTAATTACTGATGATGCCCTAGAAGAAATTAGAGTTGTGTGCAGAGATGAAAGAAAATCTGGTAAACAATAATTTTGAATACGTTATTCAAATTAGGACTTTTTGTAATTGTATACTTATTTGGATGACTTTTAGGATGGGCTTTGGGTCTTCTACGTGACCTAACTATAAGAAAACCTCCAAAACAGTTAATTTTCCTTAACACTCTGTTAAGTTACACAACATATGAAAACAGCGTAGTTCGTGATCACGCCATTGCTCATGTACTAGAGCTACACAAAAGATTTGACCTTAGATTAGTTATTGAAGAATTCGCGAGAATGAATCTAGAATTTCTGAAACTTCCAAAGCCACCAGAAAGTCTTTGTGGTATAAACCAAGGTCGGCTTAAAAGTGAAACTTGGGGAGATGATTTTATTAAAGCATGCTTGTTGCCTTACGTTTCGCTCCTGCCTGCTAATCAGAGTTTAATACATGATTTAGCGAAAGTGTACGTTCAAACAAGTCCTGATATAAAGAGGATAATTTTAAGGTAATCAGTATTTTTGGATTAAAATAAAAATATATAACGCTATTTTATTTTATTTTAGGCTTATCGATAATCCCATAAAAACGATGGGAATGGAATCTAAGGATCTTTTGCAACTTGTGGAAGAGTGCCCTAAAGGATCAGAAACGCTAATTACCAGAGTTATTCATATCTTGACCGATAAAGTAGCACCGACTCCAGCATTGGTGTCGAGAGTTAGAGATTTATATAACACAAGGATATCTGATGTCAGATTTTTGATACCCGTTCTCAATGGACTCACAAAGAAAGAAGTACATAAAATTAGAACTAATGATAAAATATATTTGCAGTTTATGCATAATTTATATACATTTTTGTTTAGGTCATAGCTGCTCTGCCAAAGCTGATAAAGTTGAATCCTGTGGTTGTGAGGGAAGTCTTTAACAGACTTTTAGGACTTCATGGTGAGACTCCAATAAGTCCAACTGAATTGTTAGTGTCACTTCATCTCATCGATTCTACTCAAGCTGATTTGAAGACTGTTATTAAGGCCACATCTATGTGTTTACAAGAGAAGCAGGTAAATAATCATTTCTTCAATTAAACCAAAAGGAAATAAGAAATCGAACATTTATGTGTTTTTCAGGTTTATACCCAAGAGGTTTTGGCTGTTGTTTTACAGCAATTAATGGACCAAACTCCTCTTCCAACTCTTTTGATGCGAACTGTAATTCAGGCTTTATCTAGCTATCCTAGATTATCGGGATTTGTAATGAATATCCTACAAAGACTGATTTTAAAAAAGGTAGGTCAAAACAACCAAAAAATGGGTTAAAACCGTTATATAATTTTATTGCTAAGGTTTGGAATCAAAAAGTTGTATGGGAAGGATTTGTAAAGTGCTGCCAGCGTACCAGACCTCAAAGTTTCGCTGTTCTTATGCAATTGCCGCCACCGCAGCTTCAAGAAGCTTTGTCAATATGCCCAGAGTTAAAAGAACCACTTAGGGAGCACCTTATGGCATTTACTGAGGCTCAAAGGGCGCATATACCATCTGCTGTGCAAGAAACTATTTTGTCGTATATTACGACTCCGGTAGCAACGCCAGCAGTTGTACAAACTGATGTTATGGTTAGTTGCTACATTATGATAAAATGAGTTTTTTTAAATGTTTTATTTCTTTTAGACAGTAGAACCGACAACACCTATAGCAGTTACTCCTCTTGTTCAGACGGAACCATTACCTCCAGGAATGGATTAAGAATAAATAAGATAATTAATTAAACTCAATTTAGGTACAGCTCACGCTTCACATATCAGTTTTTTACATTTCTATTTTTCCTGAAGGCAACATCTTCATATAGAGCTATAAAAAACTGATATCAGACCCCATAAGAGATATGAATTTAGATAATATCTCGAGAGCAGGGCTTAACACTAGCCGGGACTGGATGATGAGCTCTATACAAGATTTTTATGGGTTATATAAAGTATAATTATTTTTAATATTATTGTTCTAGTAATATGTGTTTAATTACAATTAAAAATGTATATGAGTAATTTTTTATTTAAGGGATTACCAAGTTATTTTAGTCTAATTTTGTCCTGTTAACGGATTTTGGTGTTATATTTTATGCGGCGATGGACCAATGCTGAATTTTCCAAAACATTTTTATTAATTAAATTCGAAATTCAATTATATTGTTACAAAATTCCGTACTTATATGATATGGATGCCTAATTTTTGTCATTGATGACTTGCGTTGGAAATTTTATTGCCACACATATAGATTCGTGAATAAATATAACGGATTTTATTCTCTTGGAAATATACAGGCCTATATTACAAAACCTGCACTTATTAATAATAAATACATCTTTATTACTATAATGAACTGTGAAATATGAAAATTTACATTAAAATTACAATCGTGTGTTAGTTATTACAAACAAGTCAACGAGGTAGCCAACTATGGAATGTATCCTATATTTTATATATTGCTGTCTACAACATTTATGAATCAGATCTTGTTCATGTTTTTTCATTCTTAGGATGCGTACTCTACCCCCTGGCAAATTTTAAACAAAAAAAATAATTCTATAGAGAGAAGTAACTTTTTTTTTTTTTTTTTTTTTTTTTTTTTTTTTGAAATTTTATTGGCAATCAGAGTATTTTATAATCTATAAGCCAATAGGATGGCTTGTACATAGCAGTAATTTATAATGTACATTTAATGTCTTGTGGAGGTTAGGTTAGGTTAGGTTAGGATAGCTCTTCTTTTCTGTGCTATTAGTCGTTTTATTTCGACAGGTATGTTGTTTGCAGTTTTCTTTGGATTTGTTGTAGGTGTTGCTGCTTTGGCCGCTTGTTGTAGTGTGCTAATAAATTTCGTACATTCGTTTTCTATTTCATGAGGATCCTTGAGAAGTAACATGAACGCAATTTTTATTTTACTTATTGCGATTCTGTTACAGTCTTATTAAGCCGTTAAAATTTAAAAAAAATCATGTTGACTATATCGTTTAATAATAAGTTTTTTATGTTTAATATTATTTTGCTAGATTTCTTTGCATAAATTTTGACCATAGTCAAAAAGTACTTTTACCGTTTTTGCTTAATTTTGTAATTTTTTCAGTATTCTAGAAAAGTAGGTTGAAAATAATGCTGATTAGAAAAAAATGTGCACGGCTTACAATTTGTAACTCATGTTATTTTTATAATACATACTTACTAGCTAGATTGTTTTCTTGACATTTTTTAGAAATTAATGTTAACAATAGTGAATAGATAAGTTCTTAATATTTAGTAAATATTCTGTAAGAAATCATTTAAATGTAAGCAAAAGACAAATAAATCATGCACTATACAAATAGCATATGTATACAGGGTGTCCGGTGGCATATATAGGATTTGTAAATGAAATAAATCCACCTTGTAAGTGGAAAATAATTGTGTATTTCTGTCAGTTCAAACAAGTTCATTTGAATCATCTTTTCATTTGTTTACATTTTTTTGGAAGTAAGAAAATCCATTTTGATTTTTTCTGAAATATGCAATTTATATGCAGATTTTCCTTATTCATTCATTGTTATTTCATAAAACCCAGATGTACAGGATGTTTTATCAATTTTAATCAATTCTTTCCTATATTCATAATTTATTAAACTATCTATATTTGGACAGGGGGGTGGGGGGGTTTTAATGAAAAGTAAGTGAGAACATATATCCTTTATTTGTTATAGACTCGATTCCAGCATTCCAATCTATTATTTTATTCTTGCATTATCATACGGATATAGATATGTCATAACGCATTATTGTGAAATATAAAAGTAAATAAAGATTCATTATTTATAAGTTGTAAATTATAACAAACGCTAATTTTTTACAAATTAAAAGTTGAATATAGTATGAAGTACTAATTACAAAAATAATTCAAAGGATCTGTAACTTTATTTATGATCCTTGACAGTTTGCGATTTTGTTTAATTTACAATTAAATAATGCATTATTTATATTAAAAATAATTGCTTTCATCATAAGAATATTCAGAGTACAGGATCTTAGAGAAACTTAGTTTTAAAATGGGGAAGAATCAACTAGTTTTAATTCTGGTTTCAGCTATCTGTGGTTCAAGTTTGGGTTTTTTTCCATTTATAGATATTTCAACCAAAATTCAACCTTTCTTTTATCTAACCGACTTACAACTCGGTAAGTAGTATATGTATGTGTTATGAACTCGTGAAAAGATTGGTGCATTATGTTTCATATAGTTTCTTTTTAAAATTGGTCTAAATATGTAAAAATCTAGGGAAATGTTGGCGTTATTAGACGTGGTGATATAATACTGCTTTTGTATATAAATATTGCCGATTTGCTTAAAATTTTTCAACAATTTTGCTTATTTGCTGCACCCACTTTATTTTATTTTTATTTTACAAATTCTGGTTTTTTAAAAAATTGGCAATTTTGTCCATTTTTTACATGTATGAAAGATACTACTGTTATTTGCTTTAAGTTTTTTAATATCAATTCAAAATATTGAATACAAACACTTAGATAAAATATTGTTCTTTACTACTTTACAGAATATTTTATTTAAAAAATTAGTTTTTTCCGTTTCATTGCCACTTTTTTATACTTTCTGTTCGTAGTTGGTAGAAAATTTAGAAGTTTTGAGACCTTTTAAAATATGTTAAAAATAGTTTCTCGTTACTACAAGAACGACAGGGCCATGGGACATTTTTTCCATTATTACAGTTAACCCCAGTGGTGGAATTGTTATACTTTCTATGCAAATAATCTACTCTTTATTTGTAACAATAACGTCTAATTATTATTTTAAGTTAAACATATGGACACGATTATTTTGATTGAATATATATTTATTGTTTATATTAACAGTAATCATGTTGGTGTTTTTAAAATATTTTTAAATTTAAATGAACAAAACAACTGCTGGGAGTGTAGCAGCGGCGTAGGTAAGGCAGGGAAAAAAAGTCCTTAGCAAAAGTGTGAAAACCACATATTTTATTTTAGATTGTTATATCTGGTAAAGATATATATATATATATATGTTAAAACTGTGATATAGTTAGTATACAGGAAGTACTTGATAAAAAGAAAGGAAATAAATAGGAAGAATGTGTAAAAAGAGAACAAAAAATACTGAGAATTGAGAAAAATATTGAGAGGCAAAGAAAAATGACCAGTTCAATATTTCTAGTTCAAAGATTATTACTATTAGAAAAAATAACACAAAAGAATAAATGTAGTTTTATCTGGATCTATAAAATGCCAGAAACTTCATAATAGCCAACCTTTAAACAATCATAGTTACATAATGACTTTCTCTAGCTGCGTGTAAGAGATTGTTCTTAATTCAATTTGAGCTAAGTGGATAGAGTTAAGATCAAATGTCGATTGAGGCGTTGTCTTTGGAGCAAAAGAAAATCGACTTTTAGTGATTCTCCAAAACACCACCAATTATTGGGTTGATAACTTTTACGTTCTCTGCTTTAAAAAAATCTGAACCAAGAAGGGTTCTATTTTGAATTTTGAACGTGTTCGCGGACAGCAATCAATCAAGAGAATGGTTTCTATTTTGTAGTTATTTTGGTATTGAAAGATAGAGCAATCACTGGATTGATTTTACCTTTAGCTAAAGTAATTACTACAGGTTTAGTTTATATATTTCAGCAAAACATCTCTCAACATGGTACTTGCGAATTATTAGTCTGCACCAAAATCAAGAAATGAGTAACCATGATGACCATGAATAGTTATTTCTGGGAAATTGTAGCATACCAAACGAAGAATTAGCCAAACTCTCTACAGAGGTACATAAAAATTCATATGATGAGGTCACTTGAGGCTGTTGAGAATAATAAAGATAATATGATTTTATAAATCTAGGGGTTTTACAACGATAATAAAAGATCTCTGAATTTGTAGGTATAATATAATTATTATTATTACATGTTGGTGAGGGCAGAGGAGTAAGCTATTATTGTCCTCAATAAAAAGAATAACATTAAATGAAAATACCTACTAGTACACAAAAATAAAAAATAAAATAAAAATATTAGGTACACCAGATAACAATGCTCAAGTTAATTACCAAGATTAAAAGTAATACTACTGCCCAGTCTATTTTTGAAAATATTTGAGTTGGGTGCTGTAATAATGTCATTCTCTAAATTATTCCAATTATTGAAGATTCTATTTGCAATAAAGTTTTGTCTTGATCTAGTTACAACATTTTCTTTCTTCAATTTAAATTGGTGTCCTCGGAGGTTTGTGTCTTGGTTGAGAGTAAAAACCTTATTCAGATTAACAGAATTATCTTTTAGTATTCTGACTATTACAATTAGATCACCCCGAAGCCACCGAAGCTCAAAGGTGGTACGACTTGCCATTGAAAGTCTTTCTGCATACGATGGTCTTACTCGTCCGAAAGGAAGTCTAGGTCCAGCGAATTCAAGAATTAGTCTTTCATAGGATGTGCAAAGTTTACAAAACGACCGGAAAGATACTCTTGAAAAACACTTACGAATCAGAAAGAGTCTGGAATTCGCACGTTTACACACTGAACTCGAGTGATCCGACCAACTCAATTCATTGTTAACAAAAAGTCCTAGTTCATTGTGTGACATTACGGTTGTTAAAGGTTGACCGTTAATAAAATAAGGTACATATGGATTCTTCTTACCGATTCTGAGAACTAGACATTTTTCGGAATTTAAGGGAAGCAACTACTCCGAACTCCACTTAAAAATTGAATCCGAGTCTTCTTGAAGGATGATCTGATGTGTTAATGGATTGGCATATACTTTTGTGTCGTCAGCGTAAAATGAAATTTTATTGGTTTAAGTGGAATTGAAGGTCACTAGTATATACCGTAAACATCAAAGGGCCTAAAAAGGAGCCTTGTGGAACTCCACTTGCTAGTATTAGTAGAATTTGTGAAGCAAGATTTCGAATTTTACCTTTAGTTTTTCCAAAAAAATCATTGTGCTCTAGTTTTACGAAAAATGTTGGAAGAAGTATTATCATTTTTATCAACAGAAATATGAACAGTGCGCTGATTACCTTTTTGAGGTGTAGTTTCCGGTAAAGTTTATTCAAGGACTCGTGCCATTTCGATAAATTCTTTAAAATTGTTATATTTTATCACGTAATACATTTTCTTTAATACGGGGATTTAAGAACCAAATACCATGTCAAGTTCTACGTGTTTTGAAATTATAAAATAGAATCCGTGACAGTAGAGAACAAGTTATGTTCAATTGAACAAATTTCTTTATTGATTTGATGACCGGGTTTTAGGAAATCGAAATCATAACGTTTTAAATAAGCTTCATTTTATACGTTGCCACAAGTTTTCAACTTCATTGTACAATAACATATTTATCGCTTATACAGGTTGTCTGAAATATTCTTTTTATGCAGTGATTGAGTCGATAAATTGTCTTCATTTTTAGTTGCATTAAAATGATGTTTACACGCAAAAAAATTGCATTGTTACTAATAGTTTATTGGGCTTGTTTTGATAATTCTAATCAAGTTTTGCAGCTTTCAACTACTTGTTGAAATTTCTATTTCTGTCATGTTAAGTCAGATGCAAAACTACCAACTAAGAAATATATATTTATTTGTATAGGGATTTATATTGTGAGCTTTTAAAATATTTAATTTGTTTATTATTGATAAATCAAATTCATGTGTAAAATTAAATTGAGTTTATTTAAAATAATCGAGGAATGAAATTGGACCCAAAAAACTTATATTACATAAAATACAATTAAACAAAATAAATTTGAACATAAAAATAAATGAACATAACGAAATCTAAGGAAGAATTCCTTTTTTAAATTAAAAAAACCTTATGATTTAATAATTTCCAAAAAATGTTTATGTTATTGCTACATTTAATTTACTCAATTATTTACTATAACTAATATTCAAGAAATAAAAAAAGCACTAATACTGATTATTTAAAGGGAAATTAAAACAATTGTTAAACTTGCAACTTCAAATTGAAAAGTTCTATCAGTGGTAAATCATTCTCGATATTAAATTGTCACTTATAAAACTTTGTCTTTTTACACATCCAAAACTGAGACAGCTGCAATTTCCTAATCAACGAAATATTAACTTGTGAAACTTGAAATCTGGGATGAAATTAATAGAATCATTTCACTTCATCTAACAAATTTTGCTTATGAATTTAAAAACAATTTTAATGAATTGACAACAAATTATATGGAAATCTTGTATACAACCAAATTTGAATAATCTGAATTTAGATTATGGAACATGTTTCTATGTAATGTAAATGCCAATTACGAAAATTTAGACTTTCTTTATAAATCTGCATCTAACAGATTTTCTTTTTAATTTAAATTTTTCAAAATTTCATTGATTTAAGTAAGTCATGTTCTATAATTTTGTCACAATTTTTTCTGATTAATTCATTTTGCTATAAATTCTAATAAAAAGAGTCAGCCTAATAATAAAACAAATTATATGTAACCATTTTTATTTGTAAAAAGGTAAAGTTTTTTAAAATTAAAAAAAAGGATCGTTTTCAGCCTAAACACTATCGGATATTTTTATACCATAGTTAGGACTAATAACAGTTTTTGCATTATTCTCAGACCATATTACTCTTATCTCGTCACATTTTGATTTAACGCAGAATTATTTCAAATACGTTCAGTTAAGTAGAACGAAAATATTTATCTTTTTACTGATACATAAATTGAACGTCCAACCTACTACTATGCTAAAAACAACTTATTAACTTATCTAAGAAAAAAATCTATATTTATCTTTAAAATATGCAGATCGATTCGGTGTTCTTAAGCGTAATTTTATAAAATCCAAGAAAAGTCTCAAACGAGAATTATAGAGTAATTTCCATCAAAGTACCCCCATGAAGAAGGTGAACTTTAAATAGTTTACAGACTGTTACATATAGAAGTTCCACCTATCTTCGTTATTTATTGAGATATTACAACTTATTTTTTTGTTGAAAGATTCGAGCAAATACTTTCTAAGATGATCCTAAAAATTTTATAATTTTTTATTATTGATTTTCTAGAAAATAAGTAAACAATCAAGTTTTGAGAAATTTTGTAAATTCTGAACCTAGTTATTTTATATCGGATTTATCTACCTCTAAACCCATAATCAGAATTTTTCAAAATCAACCAATCATCATATCGAACTAGTTTGGATAGACACAAATAATTTTACTTTATTTGAAAAATAAAACTTAGAAAATTTAACAGTTTGATTTGATTTTATTATTTTACAGTTTTATAGTTTGATTTGAGATAAAACTATTTGAAAGAAGTTCGATTTGGGATGTCACTGTTAATTTCATCATTGTTAACTACTTTTTTATTTTATTGCTTTGCTTAGAATGGGGGTGTTTCATTTGATAGTTTTTGTGAATATTTATTATTCCATTTTTTTGGCTGTCAATAAATGCTTTTTAATTTTTTTGTGGTTCCTTCCTTTGCTGATCCATTTTAAAGTCCAAAATTTAAAAAGTATATAATACTACACAAATATACGCATAAATAACTGAACCAAAAGTCTGATGCTGTAAGGAAAATACAAATGAACGTAAAATTCGCTGAAATTTTGTAAAGGCCACTTTATTAGTCCGTCTGTTCGGTAATCCTAGTATACCTTAATCTACAGTTTTGAATAATACATGATTTAAATTAAAAATATTCGCTTGGTATAAAAGCAATTATAATGGTAGCAAAGGGTCATAGAGAAAAATAGTTTAAAAATGGGGAAGAATAAACTGGTTTTAATTTTGGTGTTAGCAGCGTGTAGTCCAAGCTTGGGCTCTTTTCTTAACCCAGATATTTCTACCTTAATTCAATCTTTTTTCTCTCTAACCAACTCACAACTCGGTAAGTAATATTTGTTTAAGAGTTGCGTTTAAATAATTTCTTTTCAAAATTGGTCTAAACTAAATGACTAAATAACTAGGGAAATATTGGTTTCATTAGACTTTGTTTTGTAATGGTGTTTTTTATCTAAATATTGTCAGTTTCTTCAAATTCTACAACGAATTTGCTTATTTCCAACTTATTTTACATGCATGTATTCACTAGTTTAATTTATTACTTCTGATTTAGAAAAAATGGATCATTTTGGTCAGTTTTTTAAACTTATATGAAAAAGTCTAATGTTATCTGCTCTAAGTTGCAAAAAGTTTTGTTTAATACTTGGATAAAATATTGCTCTTTATTATATTACATTTTTTCACTTTTGCATTTTAATTTGTGGTTTGAAATAAAAATAAAATATTTAAAAATCAGTTTAATTTAATTGAAAGAAAGATTCATAGAAAACATCATTAATGTTATAATAATTACCATATACAGAGTGTCCGCGAAAATAATGCGCATATTTATGGATGAGGTATAAAAAAGAATGCAAAATTTTTTTTTCTAAAGTCAGCGGTTTTCAAGGAAATAAATATCATTATTTTACATTTATCCAAATATTATTTACCGAAAAGCAACTATAGCCGGCAACACCAAGACACTTGAATAACGGAGTCAAGTTCAACGCTGATAAACAAAAAAGTTTTTATTTTGGTACACCAAAATATTTAAAATGGTCAATTACAGGGGATGTAGAAGAATGAAAAATCTATTCTCGGCAATTATTATTATTATTATTAGTGTAATACACTACACATTTCCAATAATATTTGGGCACTGATACAAAACATCGCGGATTAGATTAATTAACAAGTCGTGATATTCTTCATTTGAATAAAATATTATTTTTCACTGAATTATTGAAGCTACTTTACCAAACGATAAACTTAAATCGATAAACGATCTGAATCTTCTGCAAATTAACACAATTTTATGATTCATCAGGTAGATATTTCTCTGTTACATTACAAATATTTTTATTAAAAGTGTGACGTGTTGCCACATATAAATATTCGAGTAAATAAGTTTTTATTAAAAAAAAAACTATTTTTTGGAAGGTAAATCATATCAACAAAATAATTATTAGGAATTTAAATTATAATATTATCAAAAAAAGAATTATTTAAATATTTCTTTTAGAAAATTTATTCATATAGTTTAGAATGTAATTAACAGATTATTTATTATAAATAATTATCTTAAAATTTATGATAATGTAAAAGATAAAATACAATTATCTTAAAATTCAAGAGAACTATATTTTATCTTTTACATTTATAATGAATTAAATCCACAAAGAAGAAATAGAAACAATCATTAAGATTAATTATTTTCATTTTATCAATAGAGAATCCAACCGCCACACAAACTATTATATAATCATCAAAGTAATAGTATTTCTCGTTCGTTAAAGAAGTCTATTATAAAATTAAGTAAGTCTCCTTAAAAAGAAAAATCCAAGCTAATGATAGTTATCAACAATTATAAATTTACTTTCCATAAAAATTTAGTAAACAGTAAAAGTTAAAAACGTATCAGAAGAAATTAAAAAGCATTTTTAAAAAGTGCCAGTGACAAAAATTCTGTGATAGTGGAATTAGTGTTTTATGCCGCGTTCACCCCAAACAGTTAAAACACAGACATGAAACAAAGCAAAAAAAAACAACTTTTTACAAAATTACCAAAAACCTATTGGAATCCCACCATTCCAACTTAAGTAGATACACTGTATATAAGTATATATAAAAAATTGAATTTTATATTTATATATTTCTATTCAGATCAGTTTTCCAGCGATATTGCCGAAAGCTTTGGTCTTACAACTTACAAACCTTTAACACAGGCTTCTCTAAACACTTTTGCACAAAGGATTACTGATTCTGCACTTAATATAACCACTTCTAAAACTCCTCCGACATTATCTGACATTGCGAGGTTCTTTTCTAACGCGCAAAAGGCAATTTCGAACGCTGGAACATGTGGATTATGCCAATTAGGAATTGCCCTCCTCCAATTAGATGCTACCTTTCTGCCAATAATATTAGAAATTTTGTGCGACCTTTATATTTTGTTATCCACACAGAGTGTGTCTAACTTCTGTTCTGGTATAATAGACATAAATTTGGTGAGTAAAAAAATGAACAGTTTATATATTTAAGGAAAAATATTAAAATAACTCTGAAAGACAATTTAGATTGTTTGATGTAATTTTTTAGCCCATTTTGAAGTTTGTCAGACAAAACAGCCAAATTTTAGATCCTCAATTGGCTTGTTCGATTCTATTTCAAACAAACCAATGTCGGTTTGCAAAACCAGCACTTTCATGGACATCAAATGTGTCAACGGCGCCAAAAATTATACCAAACGTAAGTATTTTACACAGGGTGTATCATAAGTATTGGAACATAGAATAAGCGCAGGTTAATTGGACCAAAATGTGAAGATGGGACCTATGTTTTAATAAAATGTGCCAAAAGATACAGAATATTCAAATTGAAATTTTTTTTCGTCTTTGGCACAGAGGCGTAACTTTACATAAGGAATATTGTTTTTTACATTTTACTACATGTGGCACCACTTGTAAGCTATTCCCTTTGATAAAACTTTTCAACAATTAATAATCTTAGTGACATATTTCCACAATGAATTTGCTGATTAGTCAGAAGATTTTAGAATGATGATACATTATGCAGTAAATGGTACAAAAAAGTATTTTCAGGTAGTTGCTGACGATTCTCTGACACCACTAGTATTTCTCCATTTCTCAGACTTCCATATTTCAATGAACTACAAAGAAGGAAGTGTTGTTGATTGCGGATACCCTCTTTGCTGTTTAGATGGTCTGGGCAATTCTCTAAGAAATCCCAAGGCAGGACGTTGGGGGGACTATCAATGCGATGTAGCACCATCAATGTACACATCAACTTTAAAACATATCAGCGAAAATTTTAAGGTATATCTAGTCTCCACTATGAATTGATACAAAGCATAAAACATAATTATTTTCAGAATATAGCGGGAATTATTTATACCGGCGATATTGTGGATCACACTGTATGGAATACTACAAAAGAATCAAATATAGCAACTTTAAGATTCGCCTATAAGTCGTTGCTGCAATTTTTCCCGGGCATTCCTATTTATCCTGTACTAGGCAACCATGAAACCCAACCTACTAATGTGTAAGATTTTTTTACTGGGCGATACGGAAACACGCTAACTGAAAGTATTTGTATCTATACTTACATTACTTTTTCTTCCACATCCCTAAGATTTTACGTAATAGAGAGAAGAGAAATCCATGTTCGGATTTACAAAAATTAATAAAGTTTTATATCCATAAAACAATATCCTTCCTGTATATCAAAAGTTTCAAAATTCGTTGTTTTTGTGCATTTAGAGAGTCAAAAAAGGAATATTGGGAGTTTTGTACGATATTTCAAGATGAAAATATTTTATTTTTCTATACGTCTACCTAAAAAATAACATCATACCTATCTGTAATGATGTGGTGCCATTTAGATTACAGTTAATGTTGAAATTTGGAAGACAAACCATAATTACTAAAAAAAGGATCCTCAGGCAAGGTCACTAACTTTAATTTAATTTTGCCATAAGCGTACTCTTGATACATTCAGTTAAACAACATTTATTTTATTAATTTTTCATTTCATGAGTTTCGCATGTGTATTATATATATTATACAATTCTAACAAAATGTAGTAAATGTTGTTAACTGAATATCCCACGTATACAGCTAAAAAAAATGTTGTTAAAGTGAATGACCTTTCCTGAGAATCCGTTTTTTTAATAATTACAAATAGCCTTTATAATTATTTAGGCAAATTGGTAGGTGGCAACACACACATTTAACTTCAATATATCTTCAATTGTGCTATACAATTTGCACATAATTTAAATGAAATTACGATTTGCGGGTGTAACTAAAAATATTGTTTTGACTTAAATGAAATTAGTTTTTATCGCAATTTTTTTTACATATAAATTAAACAATAATATTAATCACAATACTAATTTTAAAACATGCACTCAGAGTGAATCGTTAAATTTTAAAAGTAAATACCGTGCTTATTTCTTTAAAAAGATAGTGTTTTTATTAAATTACTTAACTTGCTATAATTTTTTTTGTTTTATTAAAAATTGATCAACTTAAGATGTAAAAATCCATTATATTTTTTGTATAGACGAAAAACTATAAAATATGGGTTTAAATGCTTGGAATGTGAAACCATTGTTTTCAGTTTTCAAGTACCTAATTTATTCTTTTGGTATTGAAAAGATTTGTAAAGAAAGTATTTGAAGATGTAAATGATGGTTCTCTATCTCCAAGTGTAGCGCATCTTTTGAAATCATGCCAATGAATATATTTCAAAAACGTTATGAAGGTGGTCAGACTTAATAAACAAAATTTTTATGCCCCATATTTTTCTGAGATGCCTTATAGATATACTGTAACATACTACACGGTTGTTAAAAACATTTTAGAAAAGTTATTTAAAGAAATATGGTGATCCTTCCATTTAAAATATTAAATAATTTTTCATTTATTTTGATCAATTTTGTGCGTTAATTACGTCATTAGAAGAAATAAGAAAATTGATAATAAAACACTCTGTAACTCTGCTTTAGTGAAACAAAATATCATAGATTTTTTTTAGAGAAACAGCTTTTGAACCGAACACTTTATATAACTTTACTTTTGAAAAATATACATAGGTACATACAAAAAAATTTAAAAAATGGGACATAAAAATTTCTACCTTTGTTTAATAATTGTGTTGTTTGTACAGTGCCAATTAAAATCAAATAATATTTTTTTATAGATAATAATAGCAAATCTAATATTACTTCATTATACTATGTAACTTTCCTTTAGAACGATGTTTCTAATTCACTGCCTCTTACTTATTTAAAAATTTAAACATATGTTTGGCTTTTTACTTTTTATTTTTATTTAGATTTCCTCCAACCGACGATAAAAGTGTACAAGCAGCTGGGCTAGATCAACAATGGTTGTATAATGAAATTATCGATCTTTGGAAACCATGGTTATCAGCTACTGCCCTAGAAAGTCTTCAAAAATATGGATATTATGCACAAAATTACAGTTCTTCGCTGAAAATTATAGGACTCAATAATAACCAGTGCTATATATTGAACTGGCAAGTATTACAGAATTTACCCACAAACAATTCAAAATTCTAAGCGCCAAAATTTCCCTACTTACCAAGCTCTCTTTTGAAGACATTGAGTTTTAACTTTATTTTGAAGTGAAACAATAGTTGTTAAAACATTATTATTCCATTACTATCGCTGTGATAATTTCTTGTTACGTGTAATTTCTAAAACATATTTAGTAAAAAAATAAAGATCTACAAACCTTAACATGATTAATCATTGACAACAATAACAAAAGGTACGCAATAAAACTTATGCTTTTCAACCAAAACCATGAATAGCACAAAAAATTACGCTGAGAAACATGTTCAATAAATATTAGTTAAAATTGTGAAAATTGCAGTTTACTTTTGTGAAGACAGTTTATGGAAACCCTATATATCTTTTCTTCCGGTGTTATATTTATAAAGGATTTAAAAAATACATTTTTGTGATAGGTAACTGATACATTTGAAGATATAATAATTTTTAAGTCAGTATTTTTGAATAATAATAAATTGAAAATAATATAGTGGTAACATACTATAGTATGTCACCACTAAACCAATTACAGTAAGTGTTCACACTGTGATCCTTTTTATAAACTCTTGCTGCACTCTATCAATGATTTTCTGAAAACAATAATTTATTTCTCGTCTTATTTTATCTTTTAATTCTTTAATTTGATCCATTTTCTGCAAGTTTTTTAGAGGATCCCACAAAAAACTTTAATGGCGTGAAGTCCAATGACCTTAGTGGTCATTTGGGTCCTCGTCTACTAATTAACTAGTTTAGAAAAACCTCGCCAATATATCTGCCATAAAGTTACATCATTATTTCAGACTTCTCTCCAATTACCATTTATAGAAAACCGTATTTTAGCATTGAATCTGCTGCCTATACCTGTACATAAATTTGTCCATGAAGAAAACTCATTTTCCAGACTTGCTGCTTGCTGGAAATTTTGGCGCTTGAAACAGAGTGCACGCACTAACAGGCCCCAATTTTTCGATCGTACCTGGTACTAACAATAATTTCATTTAGGTGGCTTTGGTACGATACAAATTACCTGATACCGCAATTAAATTGGTTAAATAATCAACTAGAAGAATCTGAACGTAATGGTCAGCGTGTTTATATCGTGGGCCATAATTCTATGGGAGATGGAGAGTGTATAGAGCCATGGGAAAGGAGTTACGGCAAAATTATAGAACGGTAGACATAATAAAGACCTTTTGTATAACCTACTATAAATATATTTAAAGTATAATCCGAAAATTCAGAAAATGATTTTAGGGGGATTTTTAAAATTAAAAGCTCAAATAAAGGTAAGTCATAAAGTTACTTTCTCAGGAGTTGGTGCTCTTTAAGGACGTAAAGCGCCAAAAACGGTTAGTTTATATTGCAGTAATGCGTGAATATTTCTTGATCAAATTCTATATAGCATAAAATAGATAAACATGAGGGAACTTCACTTTGGAGTTTGTGGGAAGCACCTTCTGAGGAAACAGTTAACCTGATAACCAGTGAAGTGCAACTGCGATTTTTCAAGTTCTAGTTTTCATAAAGAGTCGCAGGATTGTGCTAATTGTTGATTGTTCAATTATATGGCGTGTTTTAGATAGGTGACTTTTTGATTGTTTTTATCAAAAACGGCCGTTAGACTCTTAATTATTTTCGAACAATTTTTTTGGCGCAATCTATAGATAGCATCAGCTCTCTTAGGAGAAACTTTACGACTTACCTTAATTTAATCGCCCTAAAATAGCACAAAATCGCTCTTTTACTTTGTTTCGGAGTGCACTAAGAATACACACCGAGTGGTACTCATAAAATCTTGTAAATGTTAATACTTTAAATCTCTTAAGTCACACGTGGAGTGTATAATGTAGCTCTTCTAGCGGTTAAGCTGTATTTACTACTATATGTACGCATAAAATGTACGTACAAGATATTTGCTAAAACTCATACATGTTGTAGTATTTATTTCAGATTAAATAAAGTTAGTACACATGAAGTTCGGTGACCGCAAATTATGATTTTAAATGTAAAAAAACGGCTGCTGTTATTAATATTTGATAATTTCAGCTGGAGAAACATTAACATTAACATGTTAGTATTTTCTTAGCACATAACGGTCACAGATGCCCAGGTACTACATTCAGATTGTTTTCTACAATTTTTTCCCATTCCGACAACTTAATCTTTTTATTTTCTGTTCTTTTAACGACAATTGTTTTGTAATTTTGTTTTCGTGTCATTTTTTTCTTAATTTGATTTGTATCCTGCTCTTTTCCCATGTTACAATTAAAACTACCAGTTAATTTTTTTATTTTGGGAGTCATTTTATTAAACAAAATTTTATAGTCTTCTAGAAAAACAATAAAGCACAATGATTGCTCATTTTTCTCTGTGTCTACTTCTAGTCCCCAATTCAGAATTAGAAGAATCAGAATATTTATTTGTAAATATAAAAGTTTGTATGTATATGTACTTAAATTAAAAACGTTAACTTACGTTAAAATTTTTTAAAGCAGTAGTAAATACTTCGATTTAGTAGTAGATACTAATGAACTGTAATGTACTATATTATTTCGTCGTAATGTACGCACTACCTAATAAATGAAAATACAAGTACCTATTAGATACTTTTTCGAGGATCATTAACATGTACTGTATTTTATCCATGCGAATTAATATATTACTTCTAGATTTTCGCATATAATTATGGGTCAATTCTCAGGACACACGCATCACGATGAGATGAAAATATTTTACGACAGTTACAATAATCCCATAAATATAGCCTGGAACGGAGCAAGTTTAACAACATTCCAATCTTTCAATCCCAATTTCAAATTAATGTATATCCGTCCTGATACATGGGTAATACAAAACAATTGATTTAAATAAATTTAAATTATAGTAAGCAACTTTAATTTGTTCTAGCGCTTTACCTTTTTTTTTATTAATTTTTCAGGAAATTCTAGATATTTCCACTTATATTTTCAATATGACCCAAGCAAATTTGAATCCATTCCAAGACCCCTCTTGGTTCAAGTTATATTCCATGAAATCGGAATATAATATGTCTAACTTATCTCCGAAATCTGTTGACGAATTTTGTGACAAAATGGCTTATGATAAAAATTTAAGGAATCAATATTGGCTGTAAGACCTGATATTATTTTCAACTATACATAGATGTTATTAATCCCTTTGTTTTAGAAACTACGTGAGACGTGGCGATGCAGCTCTCAAAACTGGCTGTGATGATAATTGTCAACATGATATACATTGCAAAATACCACAGACTCAAGTATTTAAACAAATTAAGTCTTACTGCAACTAATGATTAAAGAAGTTAACGGTATTTGTACATGTTATAAATAAATCAAATAAGAATTAATTTATTTTTTCTTTATAACAACTTGAAAATTGAATCGCAGAGCCACTTAACACTCATAGTGCAAGTTCAAACTTTTGTTTTGGTTAATTTGTAATTGTTTATTGAGGTGTGTATGAATAGTACATGTTATTCGGTTTCGATATAAAATGTACTAAAAATTATTGAAAAATAATCGTTTTTTATGAACTACTGGCTGACGATTTTTGTTTGATTAGACCACTAGTTTTTTTTAATTATTATTTGTGACTGTTTAGAGTTTATTAGAATTTTTTTTAATTTAGAACGAAGTAGTTTCATAACTTTCCTTCACAAATATTTTATTGATTAATTATTACTACTTAATTTTAAACTGTAAATTAGAAAAATGTTCCGGTTGTAGATAATTTTTTTCAAACATGTGAAATTAGGTTTTTATTTTAAGAAAAGTCAACTTGTTGTTTTTTTTGGAATATTTCCATCAAGACATTTTGAATTTTTATCAATCAATTTATTTATCTCCTAAATAAGCAACTATTTATTTTACGTTTTACCATTTACGAGATAATAACAATGTACCTATTAAAAAGCATCCAACCTGTATTTATTAATATACATCATGTCCCTGAAGTATTGGAGTTACTTAAGAGACGCATATTTTGGATTAAAAAAAACCGTAAAATTTATAAAGTGTTTTCTGTAAAATCTCCTGGGGTTATTATTTGCTAATCAAAGGTCCATCACTATATGGACTTCATTCAAATTTTCCTAGTGTATTATTATGAATTTAATAAAGAAATAAGTAAATTTCTTAATAAATTAATAATGTTAATTAATAAATTCACAACTGTAAACTACGGCAGCTCATATAAAAGATAAAAAAATAAGTGAATTGTCATTGTCAATTATCACTTTTTATTTTAATTAATGAGAAAAATACGATTTATTAATTGGCAAATCTAGCTCTGAATGTCTAAAAATGTGTGAGATGCGCGAAGTTAGAACAAATTGTGTAGTAGTATACACTTGGAAAAAAAATTCTAAATTGTACAATCAGTCAGATACAATATAAATGACCAGTGCAGTTAAGTATACTTGTTTATCGGACTGGCCTGATCCCTTCTGCTACCGCGTATCGAAAGGCGAGGCGACTTCACATTGATAGCAATATTTTCCAAGTAATAATATCTTTTACGTTTAAAACTTTATACATATTTTCCATTAATTAAAAAACAAAACAAAATAAATATTTACAATGTTTGGATTCTTATTTCTCTAAGTTTGTCTTTCTACTATCAAAAGACTCCCAATAAATAGGAATTTGCTTAAATAAACTATCTCGAGGCAATCTATCTAATATTGCAACCTAAAAAAAAATACAATTAAACAGCTGTTTAATACATTTTTAAACAAAATTAAACTGACCTGTTTCCTAACACATTTAACTAGTTTTTCTAAATTTTGAGGATCTACATGTTCCATCTTGTAAAGTCTTCTCCATAGTGCTCCCGCTAAAACTATGTCATCAGACTGGATACCTTCATCATATGCTATAAAAGCTGCCTGCATTTGTTCTGATAATTCCACAATTTGTACTCTAAGACTAGATGGGCTTCCACTCTACAAATTAGTCAAATAACGTAAAAATAATTGTTCTAACAGAATGTTATTCATTTGTTAATGTTATTATGCACTAGTTTATGGTAAGATTAGATAGCTTTATACATTCATAAAGAGAAAGATTGACAACTCTTAAGAGGTAGCTCTAACAAATTGATGAAAAATGAATTATGAACATAAATAACCATTTAAGTATTTAATTTTCAAGAAAGAGGGTGTTAAGCTAAAAACATGTATTTTTTTACATAGTACATAAGTTCTCTTAAAAAACCCAAAGTTTTGATGAAAAAAAATACTTTGAATTTTTTTCCAGTAGCGTGCTACAGGAGGTAAGTGTAACTTTAGATTCTTTGTAAAATGTCAATAATTTTAACACAGTTTATATTCCTTATACAGTAATGTTCAAATAATCGATAACTTTTAACTATCTAAAAATGAACTGTTTTCAAGTTATTTCACAAAGAATAAGAGCTTGTACAGGCAATTTTTTATTATGTTAATTTTTAGAAATTTCATATGCGCTCTTACTCTTTGCGCTTTAAGTTCAAAGCGGTTTATAAGTGGATAGTTAAAAGTAATTTTAAATTTGAACAAAATTAAATAAGGAATAAAATTATATGAAAATTATTGACGTTGAGCAAGTTTTGTCGAAAATATATGATCTAAAGTTACCCTGACCTGCTGGAAAAAATTGCCAAAGTATTTTTCTACACATATTCAGATTTTTAGACAAGAAGTCATAAACTTTGAAAACAAATAACGTTCGGTTTTGAAATTGTAGCTAAGAGCGGTTTTCAAGTTCATTTTGAAAATGAGGCATTTCAGAGGTTTATGTTTCTAGTTCAGTTTTCATTCTCCAGAACTATCAGGTGCCCAATGTTGTCAGTCAAATACTCAATCACTCTATCTAAATGGAATTTATTTAATTTAATACAAGGAAATAAGAAGTTAGCCATTTTAAGAACCTTGTTCGATATACATCGAGGGTACATACTCCACGACAAAAGAAGAAAACGTTTTGCGGTCCCAGACAAAATTTAAATGCCATAAAGACCCTGAAAAACACTAAATCTACTGCCACATACACATGGTCTCCCTAAAGTTGTTTTGTAAATGTTTTACAATTGTTAATTAAAAGTGTTTCTCCTACTAACACGAAATTTGATTTTTACTGACTAAATCGATTATAAAAATAACATTTTATTGCCTAAGCATTAAAACCTGCTCTAATAAATTATATAGAAAAAACGGCAAAATTCAGTATTTCATTATATTGTTAACTACGTCTTTAATAGAACACATAATAGATAAAGATAACAAAAAATAACAATTATTATTTATCTGTGAAGAACAACCAATAATAAATAATTACACTTTAAAGAAATGAAAAATTAGCAAATTGTACACAGTAACGCAACAGAGACTGACAAACAATTATTAAGATCACACTATTTTCATTACTTTACCATCATGAGCTTTCTCGCAGTTATAAAAGCTAATCAAAAATTATAAAATACAATTTGATGATTTGAAAATATACAAATTTTAATTTTTTTAAACACACGGAATGAACAATCAGAGTAAAAAATATTTCTTATGCAAAAGAAATATATTTAGCACCATCTAATTAAATAAATTAATAATAATTTAGGTCCACGTTAGCCTTCAAGGGACTCTGTGCATATGACTGTATGGGATAACTCACGCCTCTTTCTATTGGTTGCCTGGGGTCCATTTAAAAACTTATATCGGAGACTTGTACAAGATATCCATTTAAACTATTTTTTTTACTGGAAGTATTAACACATGAAATGAAAATATTCAAGTACCTTAGAAACTTATGAAGCAGCCCTATACAAATAAAAGCAAAGCCCACAAGTTACATTGATACTATCTGACAAAACAACAAACAATTAGAAAACTAGTAAAGTTTTGAATGCAAATATCCCAAATACTCCAAATACAATAAAACATCTGATAATTCAGGTGCAGTGCAATTTGCAATGGTGAGATCTACACTACATATTTATTTAGAAGGAATGAAAAAACTAAGAAATATGCTAAAAGGCTCTAAAGTAATATTGCTCCCCTTGTCACTGTTTTACCTCTTTCATACTGTCTCTATTAAACAATTTTCTTCAAAGTAAAAGACCACAACTGAAAAAATGGAAGATTTTTCTCTTGAGAGTGGTCTTTATCTATTAAATATATAAATAACTGCATATTTTAATGTACTCACTAAAATTGTTCATTATTTATATTTTTTATCAAAATCAAAATGACTTACTCCTAATCTTTTAACTCTTTGAGCAACATCAGTCCATAGAGCCTCTACAATTGCGTTTCTAAGAATTTTTCCATCTTCACCTTCCGCTACAGCTCTCAATGAAAGCATCCAAATATGTAACTCTGTTAGTACAAACCAAGAGAAGAAGGTATCTGGCAAGTCAAACTCGTTAAAAATTTCAACATATTCAAGTTTATCCGCAATTTCTTCATACAAAATATAACCTCTTGCTTTTATTTTCTGAAAGATTAAAGATACGTAAAAAAGTAAATATTAATAGTAACTTGTTCTATTATTTCGGTTTTGTAGGTCAATTTTTAAAAGAAAACTACTATTTTTCACTGGCCATAAGGTTAAAAGAGCCACTCATTAATAGTAACATTACCATTTGATCCACGTTTATAAAAGGTAATTTCTTTAAAAATTTTTTCAATACACTTTCTTCTTTTTCAACATTTTTGACCTCATAAGTTGAAACTAGGCTGATTTGATTTTTATTTAGGTATGTATTGTTTAAGGGATTTGTGAGCCTTGCATTACAGCACATTCTTAAGCCATTATAGTGGAATTTTGCTGCCTAAAATAATATTTTTTTATTAAGGCACTCAAAGACATAATTTATATCTTACCGATGCTGGTCTTAAAATAAGGTAACTACTAATAAATCTGCTTAAATTCATAGCTTAATTAATAGAAACATTGATATATGATTATATGATCGCGACAAAAAGGTCGTAAATATAACCAAACTTTTTTGACAAGAAGAGAAGAGTCCTGCGACTAGCGATTCTTTTGCCATCTATCAACAATTGTTCAAATTTAAAGAAATTCATTTTGTTCTTAGAAATGGTGGTCGACGATCTATACACTGTGAGTAAAAATAACATTTTTTTATGTTTTTACTTATAAATTACATTTATGCTAACTTTTTTCGGAATTCTTATATAGTGACAATTATGTTAACAATAAATGTTTAAAAATTAGATAGTAAATACATTTGATATTTGAGGGAGAGACGTTCCTCTCAATATGACCTTCTTTACTCAATTGATGGTATTTTTTTGTAAATATTAAATTTAACAGCTCAATATGCTCTAAAGAAACTACTTAAAATGAATGAATTTAAATCTATACATCAAATTTTTCAATAAAATTTGTTAACGTAGACTTATCAACAGCACTGTTACATGAATCTAAAAAGTCATATGTGTATATTACTCAATATTGTCTGCTTTTCCCCTTATTTTTAGTTTTTAATAAAATATATACGATTCACCAATTAAGAGGTTACTTGAAACAGAATTAACTTTTGTTATTGGTTTGAATTTGTATTTAATAATTACCTTCATTTTTGGTGACTTTTAAGCATAAACTAATGGTTTGGTAATTACATTTTAGATATTAGATTTCAATTTCAGTTCCTACTTGTTAACAAAGATTAGATTAAGATAAATTTCGAAATTATATTGAGGCTTACCTTATTATATAGAAAAATGCTATACAATCTGAGTATATTTTCTGTTGTCATACATTCCATATTTAGGTATTTTAAGTCTGAGAGACCAACATCTCATTTTTGCAGATAAATAAATAATATGACCAATAAACAAACAAAAAAGGCTAAAAGGCCTTTACAGACATCTCTTGGCAAAGCCCCAGGTCAAAATGACAAGGAGGAAGTTGATCTTTCCCATGTCAGGAAACCTTTAGAAACTAGTATATATGGATTACATCAAGTTTTATCATTGCTCCAAACGGCTACAGATGAGGTATGTAATATTATTTGTGGTGGACTTACTTAAAATACTCCTTTTAGAGATAAATATAAATTTATACTTATCTGGACACAAAATTTTAATTTCCATATTAATAGATATATATAAGTTTTAAATTGCTTCAATATTGATTTTGAACTAAGGAAGACAAAAAGGGATTTTTGATAAAATTACTATAAGGCAATCTAAGGTTTTGATGAGTTAATTTTTTAGATATTTTTTGTGATACATTTTACTGGTTGATTACTAAAAAACGCAATATAATTATATTTCTCTCTATATTATCTATAAAAGTAAGTTTTACTGTTACTTTTTATTTTTCTATTTCTATCCTATAAAATTATTAGTTCTTTCTTATTAGTGAAAACTTCCTATTACAATTTCCATTATATAATTATTTTTGATATCTTAGCATATATTATTTATAATTATTATTATTTTAGGTAAAAAGTTATGTAACTTATGAGTGTGATATTATGTATGAATGTCGTATATGCAGATCCATTTTCAGAAGTCTTGCCAATTTCATTTTGCATAAAAGAAATTACTGCCATGAGAAGTTCAAACCTTATGCGTCTAAATGTAGAGACGGCAAACTTTTAGTAAGATAAAGTTTCATTTATCAATATATATCTCTAGTTTTTATTTTTTTTATTAGGAAAAATTGACTCCTCCTGAGCCACCTGAGGGAAAGGACATTTATTCAGTTGATATTTCCGGTATTTCTCAAGTACAAAAAAAGGAATCCAAAGGAAAAAGTTTAACACCAGTTATTGAAAAACTAAAAGATAAACAGGAAATTAAACAACTGACACAGGAACTTTTAGCAACTGATTTGTCCAGTTCAAATAAATCTGAAGAAAAAACACTCATTATGACTGAAAGTGATTTATTACTTGAAGAGATAGCAACCAATAATGCAGCAGTTTTTCAAACAGTTTTACAAAGTATACCACAGGGTGATATCAGTAAAACAGAATTAATGAAAAGTGAAGTAAGTATTGCAAAGCTCAAGAAACATTTATTCATTGGTGTATTACTGTTTTTATTTGTAGGTTATGGAAATACATGGTATTTTGAATAATGATGAAGCAGTTCTAGGGTCAGATGGAAAAGTCTGTAATTTTCAAACAAACAAACTTAAAGCCAATCAAAATGGGTCTAAAAATAAATTAACATGCACAGAATGTAACATGAAGTTCTCTACAAAGAAAACTCTTACTTTTCATTTGAAAAATAAGCACAATAACACTAGACAGGTATATGTGTGCCCTGACTGCAAAGACACATTCGCTAATGCTTGGTGTGTCTTTAGACATCTTATTAAGGTAAGTTGAAATAACAGTTTGTTTAAACTTTTATTATTATAATTGTTGGTTTAGGTAATCATATTTTCCTTTATTTTAGGTGCATCGTAAAACATTACCTCAGGTAAAAAAATTAAGGGAGCAGGTTCATAATAGCGCGATTCGAAAAGATCAGGATACTAACAAAAAAAATGTCAAAAAGGACTGTTCAAATTTAGATAAGGCAGATGAGGAAAACCAGGTAAATGACAGTATAAAGATTTAATTTGGACTTGCTTTTCATTTGATCAGAATTTTATAAATGTGGAAATATACACATTTTGTGGTTCTTTTGTTTTTAGTCAAATTGTCAGACATAAATTATTTGTGGTCAAAAACTTAAATACTAATAAATAATCATTTAATTGGTCATTAGCCAATTGACAACCAAGTAAGATATTCTCCTCTCTTATTATTATTACATGCAGCTTTGTTTTTAGTGGCTGAACAATATTGAAGGCGACAAAGATTTTCAAATGTGTGGTGGTTGTGGCAAAAGATTTGAAAGAAAGGCAGCTTTACATTCTCACGCCGCCATGTGTGTAAAAAGAATAGCGGTATGTAATACCATCAAGGAAAACAATGCCAAGAAGAAAGAGGAGGGATCGAAGGATATCAAAAACAAATCTACTAACACCAGCAAGTCGGAAAAGTCAAATAACATTGAATCGACTGAAACTAAAGGAGCTTCTAAAAGAAAGGTAAAAGGAAGTTAAAACATTATATATGCAATTTTGCCATAATATTTTTTAACTAATAGTTTTTATAGACTTTAAATACCTTCTTTATTAACCAAAATTTCTAATTGTCTTTAGCCTTACTTACTCCGTACCTACAAGCAATCTCTCAATAACAAAATAAGTGAAATTCCTGAAAAATCCCGTGACCCCAACAGATCAACAACTTGTGATTCTAAATCCGTACCTGCTGTTAGCGTTAGTGATATTCAAGTCAATAAACAAGTGCCAGAATGTGAAAAAAGCAAATTCAGAAAAAGCAATATTGGTGGTGAACATAAATTAAGCGATTGTGATAAAGAGAAGAAACTAAATGTTTGTGATGTAGATCATAGGAACAATCAAGATGTCATCGAGGGTTGTACTGCTAATGATATCCATAAGGTGTTGGATATGATCCGTGATGATGACTTTAAAAAAAGTAGTGATGATACAGTATTAGATAAGAAATCATCAGGGAAGACCTTCAAAGAAAAAGAGTATTTATGCACTTCACTTACAAATATTAGCAACGAAAAAATGTTTGAAATAATAGGTATGCCAATATTTTTCTTTTCTTTTCATCTCGTAATAATTTTTTAATACTTTCTGTTTAAATACCTTTAACAATTAAATGCATAGTAGTGTCTTATTTTTCAGGGTGTACACAAAATAAAATTGAGTTTATAAAAGAAGAAGTAGTATCCCCACCCTGCGATTCGCAACCAGACTGTTCCACCGCAAAAGATTTGGATATATTTTGTGAAAAAGTCTCAGAACGTTTAGTTAAAATTGAAGATGCTATACATAAAACTACTACGTCTTCTTCTTTAGAGACTTCAACATTTATAAAATCCCAGGACGATGATAAAACTGTGCCGGATTTTGTAAATCCTGGCAGGGTAAATAAAATATATTAAAATAAAAAGTGGATTGACATTTTTATTTGTAGATATTCATTAAAAACTTGGATGAGTTGAAGGGTTTTTCGAAAGAACTGGAACCATCAGAAACAAGCGATACAGAAATGCCGGTACTGGAACCAAGTGTATCTCCCAAATCAGCGAGAAAACCTGCCAAGCAACTTGTAAAAAGGAAACGAACATCTTCTTTAGATTCAGAAAGATCTCATAAAATGTTTAAACAGTCGAAGTTTGAAATATTACTTGATAAACAGGTAAAGATGTTAAAATAAGTTTTGTTTTTTGGATTCCTATATGTATATATATATTTTAGGACTTAAATTTTATGGCAAAAGCCTCTCCATACATGGACCGTACAAATTTGTTATGCAAATCTTGTCATTTAAAACAGCCGTCTCTTTCCAAACTGTTATGGCATATGTCGGCGCACTTTTCTTGGTTTAGGTTCCAGTGTAGCAGGTGCGAAAAATACAAGTTATTTAAAAGCTCTTATCATCTCTCTTTAATTTAAAATATATTGCAGATGTTCCTTTGTATCATTCGGAAAAACAGAATGTTCTGACCATGCTAAAGAAGTTCATTATATTAAGAATGCCGAGATATCGAGTGTAGTATTGCCAATTCCCAACTGGAAAACATTACTTATGTCTAATGAGTTTAAAGAATTAAAGAACGACGATGAATTTGGTGGAAAACTTACAGATGAGGTCAGGTCAAATATTTAGTACGCGCACTTTTAGTGTTGTTTTATAATACTTTAGCCATGAATTAATTTTTCATTTAAATATTACAGGTAAAACCTTGTTTCCAAAATGAAGCACCCTTAACTGACAACAACGAAAATATTCCCTCCAAAAACCTCATAGATACTCTCTTCATTGATTCAGAAGCTGAGAATGTAGATTTTGTAGACATGAGTGAAGTTCAAACATTCCCTATGCCTATTTTAAACCAAGTTAGTTGTCCGAAAAACCAAAGCATAGACGTTACAAATAATGAACAAGAAAATTTTCAGTTGGAAGTTCCTCAGGAAATTTACACCTTAGACGTTTTTGAGGTAATAAATATTGATGAGAATATTGATGGTAGACGAACTGTTGTTAAAAACGAAAATTTTGTTTTACCAAATTGTTCTACAGAAATTCCAGGACTCAGTGATGTAAAGTTAGAATGCGGCGAACTTAAAAACTCCTCCTCGAGTAGTTTGGTTAACAATAGACCAACAAGAAATCGAATGAGGAGTATAAAAACCTTACAAGATGACTTCCTTTATGATTTAGGGAAAGTTACGATGCAAAATGACGCCGTAACAAAAGCAAATGGGCCGCAAAAGCACAAAAAGAACCATAATAGTTCAAATGTGCAGAAGAAGGAAAAAGAGATTCGAGTTTATACAAAAAATAAGTAATAAATATATGTAATTATTTGTACATAGGATTACGTTATTGTTATTCTTGAATATTTTTGTTAATTTATTTTTACTTACAATTAGAGTGTTTTGTCTAATTTCAATAAAAGTTTACACAGACTTTTATTTTTTGATTTATTCAATATAAAAAGGCAACTAGCAGTGGTTGTTATCAATAAAATCTGCAAAAGCAAAACGGATCGGTAGCCTTGATAAACTGGGAATAAATACTACTAACTAAAGCATGTTTCACTCATATTTGAAACGGTGATGTGGAGGGTAGTGTTAAATTTAAACAGGCTTAAAAACTTTGTTAGGGATTCATAACCTTTATTTATATAATCATTTAGGATAAATCATATATTTACACTATATGGGACTACAGAATCTACAATATCACATACATTTATCAAATATACAGAAATATATTTTGGAATGCACAATAATGCACATGTATATTGTCTACAGACGCTTGTGCAAATCTTCTAAATTCTTAGGACAGTCAGACCACAATTGGATACAAAAATAATATCGACATTTTTATTAGAATAAAAATACAACACCAAGAAGTCCGCATATATTGAAAGCGAAACTAATCGGCAAAAAAATAATTTTAATAAAAACATTGTTTCATACTTCTCAGTACTTTTAAATCCTCGACAAATATAACATAGATAATTGATTCTCTTGAAATGTTGTATTTTTATTACTAATTCATATCTGCACAAGCTATTCTACATTGTATTACAAACAAATCAGGCAATCAATATATTGTTCTAGTAATGTATTGCTCTGTGGTAAATAATACTTGCTAAGGTAACCTAACAAGAACTTAATAAAATACTGAAAGAAAAAATTCAACTATTTGCCATGAATTAACGACTGGTTAACAATAGTTATTTTATGGCACTGCACTTTGTCTTTGAACTCGGCTGTGCCTTATTCAATAAAATTCAACTAGTGTAACGATAATAAATAGTTAAATCTTCAAATGTATCATGATATTTTCTGTCAATAAAAAAATGGTTTAATCATAAAGAATTTAAAAAATAAATATATATATATCTAAATAAAATCACAAACAAAATAAAAATCAATCTCTATATAAGAATTATAAAAAGAAAAATAATATAACCAAATATATGTATATTGGTAAAAAGCCATAAATTAGACGAATCACACAATAAATAATAAAATGTTAGAAAAAATTCAACAATTAAATAATAAAAACAACGATAAGTTATCAATTACAAACTACAAAAATATACATTCGGTAGGTATGACATTTATACACAACATTTTCAACAAGTTTTTACTTGATATTTTTAAAAGAAAGTACTTTGGGTGCTTTCCAATGAATACTAACAAACCTAATTCTCCTTTAAATATATCACAAATATATTAAAACTAAAGTTACAATAGGATAAAATTAGTTTTTTTTACTTTGTTTATTAACTAAAAATAGAGAAATATATTTACATTTACATATATATGTATATACATATATGTGTCTATGTGTATGTGGGCACGATATATGTAAATTAAAATTCTAATAAAATATCTCTTTGTCTTAAGTTATTCTTTTAGATAAATTAATAATAATAATAAAAATAACGGAATATTATTCTTAACTCTATGTTACAACTACGATTCGCGTAAAAGTGTATGCTACTTTAGTGTGACGATGGAGGGAAAAATTATGATCAAAATTTCGATGACTACCCAAAAAATACTATTTTGAATATTCCTATAAAGCTATAGCAACAGCTTGACTTATGTCAAAATAAAAATTAGGAAAATAACGCTAGATTTCTATAGGACTGGTTGTTGATAAAAAAAATACAATTTTGACACTTTGGTTAAAATTTGATCGATATAATTTGACACAATGTCAGTAATAGGTTTCTTCAGTTTTGTTTACTAATAACGACTTTGAAACCATTAAGGGCAGTCAAGGATAATCAGGTCAAGGAAAACCACGTCATTTTTAAGATCTATCAGCTTTGAGGGCAGCATAACAGGTCTGACATACCCTCACAGGCTTCAAAATTCTCAATCTTGATATTTCACATTCAAATCTACTGCATTTCGAACAAAATACCTGCCCACAATTTCTGCAGTGGTGTTTGCGTTCGTATATGCTGAATTTAACATTGCAAGCGGCGCAGTAATCGGCACCTTCGTCTTTCAGCCAATGATCAGCTGCTCTGCCTGGAATGTCGCACACACTCCAAGAGAACACCCGCCCCCTTGTGTCTCCCACATAAACACTGCGATGATCTCTGTAAATTGAACGTTATAAATTTATAAAAAACAGCTTCGGAGGAACAATAACAGAAATAAGTATAGAAAACAGTAATTTTTTTTTGATTGATAATATGACCCTCGATTTATAAATTGCATTGTTGAAATATATATTTTTTAAAATTCAGTTACAATTGTACTGGGGACAGGAAGATTTAAAGTAGTACCTATAGTTTGTGTTCAGAGTAGCGATAAATTTACATGAAATTCGAAATCAATAAGTTGTTAAATTGTAGGATGAATAATTGATCAATTATTAATGATAAATATCATTAATAAGCAAAACTAAAATTCATTTTTGAGTTTCTGAAGTAGAAATAATACCAGTCATTAATCATAAAGCAAAAAAAGTCTGAGAGCCAAGTCAGTAAAATTACAAAAAGTTCAGTTGTTCCATATCAACTGATGTAATTTTTCTATATTTTTTTCTTTTTTCTTTGATTGTCCTATTTTTCTACTTTACATATTTTACACAAATATCTTTATCTCTTTGTACAGTACTCTATTTACATTTATATACTATTGTAGAATCGGGATTGTCCGTTAAAATATAAATAAATAATATTAAACCAGCTGATATATTTGTTGCAGTTAACAAGATTACAGTGGTACAATAAAACCGGTCAGTCAAAAACCAACTTAGTTCCTATGCAAAGACGGAGATTTCCTAAATAACTATCAAGCAGATATTTCAAAAATTAATATTAATGGTAGATAGAAGGCGGTTTTTATGTCTTACCACGAAATAATTGGGAAAAAAAAACTAAACTTACTTTGAAACAGCGAGGGCGGTAACTGAAGCTGGTTCAGTATTATCCTTACGATCATAAGCAGTATGCATAGTAAGTTTGCTTCTAAAAACAAGTTGTCTTTGCCACTTGAATCCTACAAATATAAATAATAAATATTAGTCTTAATTCTAGTATTACACTATTACCTTTTCGTAAACTGTTTAAAGGATTTGGAGATTTTTTCTTAATTTCTGTAATCATGATAAAAGAGTCTGTTAGGCTGGTGTCAGATTTGCTAGTTCTTAGACCTGATCCATCATCTATGTCTATACTCGGATTTTCTGCACTATTGCCACCTAAAAAATATTTTAATTTAAAAATTAGTCAGAAAACATTGTTCTCAAGGTACCTTCGCTTTTTCTCACAAAACTTCCATGTACTCGGGATCTTCTTTTTCTAACTGGCGCCACGGGTGGAACTGATTCTTCAGTGTCACTACATGTTTCTTTTTCATCTTGCTGCTCGCTTCTCCATTCTTTTGTACTACTTTCATTACTGATTTGCCTCTCTATTAAACTTCGGGTGTTTTCTTCAGACAAACTGCTCTCTGAGCCCGATTTCATAAGACTACCAGAACTTCCTAGAGATGTTACGCTTGACACATTGATTTGCTTAACAAGTCGATGTTGAATGGAAGATGGTTTATTAACATTATCATTTGGTTTTGGACTCTTTGGAGATTTAGGTGGTTCAAGTTTTGAATTCACAGTATTTGTACTTTGATCATCTGGGACTTGGACATAATCTACGGACCACATCTGCAAAAAATTATTTTAAATAGAACTAAAGATTAAAATAACCGATTATTTACCCTTGTTACACCATCCGTAGATCCTGTCATAATAACATTTTGAGAGTCCCATTCATGGGTTTGAGAAAAAGCAACGCATAAAATTTGCTGCATCCTGTCAGCTGTACCAACACAGGTATTAACACTTGCCAATTCATCTCCATTTATACTCCATACATGCAACCTTAAATAAAAAATAATAAATGAATTAACAATTGTATTTCTCTTATTCTTCATTTTACTTACCAAGTGGCCGCACAAGTAGCAATATCTCCTGTTAAATCATTGACAGCTACCGCAGCTACTGGCCCTGCATGGCCTCTAAGCTGTCTAACAAATACACCTCTGGATAGATCCCAAATAATCGCTGTACTATCTCGAGATCCAGATATTATAACGTTGTAAGCGGGACTAGTAGCCAGACATGTTATTGCATCTGTGTGACCATATAAACTATGTTTTATCGACAGAGATTTTTTGCGCGTTTCATATTCCCATACAGTGACAACCTAATGGAAAAAATATATACATATTAAAAACAAAATAAGCTTCTATTGATAAATTCTGTACTAACTGAGCTAGTTCCGGCTGTAACAATTAATTTTGGTGATGGACATACGCATGCTAAAATTTCTCCGTTATTCTGAACAACGCTTTCAGATACAAAAACGGCTTTGTCACTATCGTAGTTGCCGATCCGAAGTGAATGATCGGCAAAACCCCATGCAACATATCTGTTGAAGCTTGGAGGCATTAAAACCTTATTTTGTTCTACAGCTAACACTGAACGTTCAATGTGAAGAATTTGGCCTACTGGACTCTTGACTTCTGTAAATTAATTGAAAATGTTGTAAATAAATTATGATATGGAATTTTCTAAATTAAATATAAATCTACCTTTTATTGGTTGTAACGATGGTCTTAAGTTGTCCAAATGGTGGAAAAACAATTTTTCCGGCTGTGGAATCGTAAAAGCTTGTACTAAACTTCCAGTGTCAATGACGGAAGTTCTATTGCTACCATACATTTTTTTACATGGGTGTGGTTTTTTGAACAATTGCTTTGGAATTTGTCCAAAATTATTGATGAATCCAATAGTAGCATTCTTTTTCAAGGGATCATCAATACTAAAAAACGATTTTTGGATATTAGCATATTAAATTAAACATCTTAGATTTTAATAACGACTTACTTGTAAATATCGACGTTTCCTTCATAAAAAAGATGATGAAAAATGTTTACAGCGTCTACAGCAGGTAATCCCTGTTGTTTATATCCAAAAATTAAATCAATCCAATGGTGCAGGTTCAAAGACACATAATCGCACTCCAATGCCTGTCTATGAACTCTAATAAATTCCCTAGTATCCTGTTTTGCCCAAGGTGGAAGAACAACGTTTCCCAAGGTAACTCCGTTTTGTTTAGCGCCCAAATCGAATTGATTGGAATTGATTAAAAATTCATCCAGGTAGAAAAACTCCGGTATCAATTCTTTCACGTCCGCCATGTTGTGTTTGGAAGCGGACAACCACGCTTCTTTAACAGAATGGAACATGCGATCAGCTAAATCAAAGTGGCCACCTTGTAAGCGTAAAAAGTGTTGAGTGAAGGGTTCTAGTCGCACCAAATAAGAACATACTATCATAGCGCTAGAATAGTGGGTACCATAGTGGTAAGGGGGAGTTTCGCCATGTGGATCATCCCACTCCTAAAAATTCCATTTTACAAAAATGATTAAAATATAGTAAAATATAAATGATGCTTACTTTGAATCTTTTCTTAAACTGTTCAAGTCTTTCACAGCTTTGTGCTCCCATGGGTTTAGAAAAATCCCTAAAGGTACTGGGGTTGTAAAAATCTAATTCTTCAGAATCATAATCGGCTAAAATCCAAGGAAATACTGGATATTGCATAAGATCATTATAAGATCGGCCTGCTAGAGTATTCAGGTACATTAAATATTGGAAATTGGATATTTCTCCCCTCTAAAAAGCAACAATGATTACAAAAAGCATCATGAGAAAATACATTACTTACCACCCATCTCTGTGTGACACTAGTCTCTCCAATGAGATTACTCAAGAGTCCTGTAGCCTGTTCGACATTTGCAGTACGTTTTTGGCCAGCTACAGACTGTTGAGCGCTATCTGCGATTCCCGTGGCCGTTGCCATAAATCTTTGGTATACTTTGTTTCTAATTTTTCTAGGAAATGCTAACAAATAATTTCTACCGTCTCCAGAAAACACTTCTAATGCCATTGGTTGGAGTAAATATCGTCTTTTATGAACTTCTCTGTGAAAAAGTGAAATAAGCTGCATAGAAAGTTTCAAATAAATTCGTCTTACCTAATATCATCATAAGAAAATTTCGAACATTGTCTCAACGCTCTAGACCTTCTGGGTGATCCAGGGTTAGGGACAATAGGTTCATATTCATTGGTGTTCATTGGTACACTATCAATATCTCGAATTTCTCGATTTTTTAAAAGAGTAAAACCATCTACGACATAACAGTGCTCTTGTCCAAAGAGTAAAAGACCTTCAGTTGTATCCAAACCTTGAATTCTAGCGCATCTAAACATATATGTGATCTGTAAAAAATATGTTAATATTGATCACACAAGAAATTCAAATATGTAATGTACCTTTTCATTAGCTTCCAATAGCCTCATTAAAGTTTGATTATCTGGCTGAGTAGGGGATTCTTCTTCTCCTTCTGCTTCTTCCAGTTGGTCCTCAACATCGCACCTTAATTTAGCCAACTGGGAAAGAGCAGGAGTAAAAGGTAGTGGGGATGGTTCTTCTACAACACTGTCGGATCTCTCTGGCTCCATCAAACCGCTCACACCTACATGTTTCCTCATTTGAATGGAATTGTAGTATTCTTTACTGTGATAGCTTGTAGCCACCTATAAAAAAATAAATAATGAGTTAATTTTGTATGAAAATAAGTTTAAAAGATTTGACCTTATATTTTAACAATCCTTTTTCTTGTTCTATCCTATAAGGGTAATGTAAGTAAAACAGATCATTTTTCATAGTCTTCTTCCTCATTCTGTGTGGACCTTCAGTCATATCTAACATCCATTTATCCAGATTACTTGGTTCTGGGGGCCCCCATAAACCTCTTTCCCTTGTAAGATCATTTTCGGTCTGAAGCCACTCTTGATGGACATAACGTTGTGTATGTTGTGAAGTATTTTGGTGTTGTTGGCGTCTCATTTCCATCAATCCTCTAAAAGTTAAAAATATTAATTAGAAATCCATTATTCGAAATTTTAAAATAACTTACTTTAGCAGGTTAATATGAGTAGTAGTCCATTGGAATGCCTGTTTCTTTCCCATTCTAATTGTAACTTTGATGGTTTCATCCTTTTTCACTTTAGTTCGGCTCGCTAATCTTGTCAAGCCTCCAGTTACTTTATGTATTTTAGATTGAATTTGATTGTGGAGTTCAAAAGGAACTCTATAAGTTGCTTTTCTTTCTCCTTCCACATAATTTATCCACAATTTAGATGCAGCGTCAAAAACTTGATCCCTAAAAAAATAATTTCTTAAAGGTATGTGGGAATAGGACCAAGAAAAAACCACATTCTTTATAATATGCCGACGTTTCATTGTTAATTTAAAATCTTTTTCAAGGCTCCGTATGTTTGAACATAACGGTTAACATTTCCAACTAAACTATCAAGAATTTTGATGCTAATAAGTAAGGTTTTTGTTGTTTCTTTCCATATGATTATGACTAATAATATTTTATACGACAAATATAAGTTCGTCGGCACATTATAAATATAATTTGGTTTTTCATTGGTGCTGTTCACACAAATCTTTACTACTTTATCTGAAGAACACTATATTTCTGACGATAAAAAATTAATATGAATATCTCCACGTTAAATTAATTTATTAAAATATTGAATGAGTATTTACCTAACCAACAGAAGATCTGGCGCTTTAGAATTTTGATGAGGTTGGGCCAGAGTAACTTTGAAAACTTCTTCAATCGCTGGTTTTTTACAAACATACAACTCCTCCCAAACTCTGAGGGCTGCACCTGCCATTAGATTTCTGCCTTGGTGACAATTAAGTTGCTCATCTCTCGATTCTAAGTCGCTACTAGGATTAACATGCCACGTGGTTTTCATATTCGAGTCTAACATAATCTTCATGTCTGCTGTTAATTGAAGAAGACAGTAGGTCAAGCAACCAATAAAGTCCAATTCGTGATTACCAGCCCCAAAAACTATTAACCTAAAAGGTAAAAAAATAGTAACAATTATAGACAGTGAACTCAAAAAATGTATTACCTATTGGTGGTTAATTTGTGAAGAGCCTCAAGGACAGACATTTGATCAGCTATGGTATCAGTTGGCCTGCTCAATAAAAACAAAATGCTTCTGTTCAAACAGTGATATAAACTTTCTAAATTGATATTTCCTGTCCTTCTTTTAGCTTGTCCAATCAGTTTTACAACGAAATCAAACACTTCATGCGGATCTTTAGTAAGACACCCTTGCCATAATTTATCTACAATTCTTGCTGTTAAATAGAAAACATTTGGAGCAACGTATTGAATATGGGCGCTTGGTAATGGTACAATCGGTATAGCGGCTTGGTCACCAACTAACATATCCGCTGCCAGAAGGTGATCCATTAGAGTTACAAGAATCTAAGAGAAAGAAAAATATTAACGGACTTAATAGGGGCAAGAAATAGTTGCTTACTTCTGTTTGATAATAGATTTGTTGGTTGACACTTGATTGTTCAGGGTAGGCATCTAATACTAAATCTATAACTGGTGGATTCTTGCCAGTAAGAGGCAAACTTAGTGAATCTACCACAATGACTCTTATGAAATCCACTATAAATTGCCGGACGGGATGATTGATCAAATTCTGTTCTTCAGGAGTTCTAGACATCATGATTAGAGTTTCTGCATCTTCACCTAAATGAAATCGTATTAGTATTCTAAAAAATTATCTTATAATTATGTTTACCTGCTGGAGTAGAGGCCCCACTGCTTTCTAGGCTCTCATTATTCAATACCGGGAGGAACATGACACTAGCTAACGCGCTTAATACTTCAGATGACATAAAGATTGGCATGAACTCAGGCATGTTGTGGTAAAGTTGGAATAAAACCTAGAATAATTGTAATTAAGTATGCATATAATTCATTATAGTTTTACTTACTTGTACAATAGATATTGGATGATTTTGCAACCACACAGGCAAACTTCCTTCTTCTGCTTGCACCACAGCCTTGGTCATCTCCAGAAGTACCACTACAGCTTCGGAACAAAGATTTATCCTTGGTAAAACACTGTTAATAGTTTGATTATTAATGGACCCGCCCCATAAAAAAGCCCAAACTGAATCCAAATCGAATTTCATCTCTCCCGGTAATAATTTGGCTGGTTGCCCCATCATAAGTGCCGTCAATAAAAAATATATTTCCGATATTTCTAAGTGGCTAGGAAGCAACCAACCGAGAAATTTGAATCCCGGTAATTGCAAAGCTTCAGATTTAATGTCATTGCAATGAATACTATTGAGTTGGTGGCCTAAAACAACAGCCATTTTATTATGGGTCACTTGGTCAGTGTAACGCAGCCAACCGCCGTTGCTGGAACCTTCTCTAAACCTAAAAAAAATATTAGTAAAGTCCAGGTTGAAGATTTGTAAAGTTTACATACCGACAGAGCAATGAAGGACTGGAGCAAATCGCTACTAGGATTCTTACAGTCCAGATAACGGTTGACGAATGCAAATTATGTTGCATAAATAGCATCAACCAATCAAAACCTAAAGTTTTTACGATTTCTTCACCAATGTGGTTCCTACTCGAAAATATCATAGAATGCAACAGTCCCAAACATCTATTTCTAAGCAGAATATGCTCTCCTTCTCCTTCTCGTTCACCATCTCCTTCCCTCAATTCAAGATTTTTCTCAATTTCTTCATTACTGGAAGGCAAAGTGGATGCTACAAATTGTCCAAAGAGGAGCAAATCATTTTGACGAGGCTGGCTGCTTAACAAAACGCTCAGCAGAGAAAACAGCACTTGTCGAGTGCCAGGATGTTTTATTTCAGGACAAATATGAAGTAATTTTTCTACCAACTGAAGTTCTCGCATCACCCATGAATTGTTTCTTTTTTCGTTAGATTCAGCCGCCAATTCATAGAGGTGTTCTAAGTGAGACCTAAGGAGCTCACCCGGAGCTTCACGCCACACATCTAAGTCACAAAGTAAATCCTAAAAAATTAGAAAGAAATATAATTGGAATGTAAAAATAAAAATATTGATTCAGTTATTTGAACAGAAATTATTGTTTTTAAATTTTAATTACCTGAAAGGCAGTTCTATTTGGAATTGCAGAAGATTCCCTTCCGCTGTCAACAGTTCCAACTAAACTAAAAGCTAGATGGAGTATATGCGAATTTAAAAGGGTTCTCTTCCTTCTTAGCAACATTGCTAGTGTTTGGTAACCGCGTTTCCGGTCCATTTCCGCTTGCGCAACTTTATTACTTTTAACAACACATACCAAAGCTTTTACTCCTGCATACAGACTTTCTACGTCTTGAGCCATGGCTATTAAGCCTAGAAGAACAGCGCATCCTCCTACTGCGTCTATAGTTGTTGCTACAGGTCGAGCGCAAAAGACTCTGACCCCTAAATATCCTATTATTACTCCTCCTAAAGTCCTTGCTGAACCTGAAAGATGTCCTGCAGAATTGTGAAGAATTCTTATAGGAGTAGCACTTTCGTGACTTGACATCCCCAACTGCTTGGCTGAAATCAAATAAGTTGAATTTAGTCAATGGTCAATGTGGTGTTATTTTAATAATAAAAAGTACCTATAGATTTGTTGTCCGTTCTGCTGTAAACTTTTCGAATTTTGTTCAACGTTAATTGAGAGACCGCTTTGGCGTTTAAGCCAAAAACTACTTTTTCTTCTGTCACCAACTGCCCAATTTCTGGATTATTTAAATTTGGGGCTAAAAAAGATCCCATGTAATGGGGCCCCAATTGATACATATAAGTTACAGTTGTTGGAGTCAACACCTACAAAAATATAAATTAATATTTTTCAGTTAAAAAATTGTATCTATATTTTTTACCTCTTCAAATAAGTGACAAGGGCCCTGCTTCCAACATAATCTAGAATATCGTCTCCAGGCAGGCGGCGTACCAATATACCCATATACTGAAGACGCAACTGTTAAATTGGCAGATCCTCCGCCGGGATTTTGTGAGATATAGTGCATTTTCTGATTATGAATTTGCTGTCCGTCCAAGTATAGAGAAAACGAGGAATTTTTTAGTACCGCTCTGTTCAATACAACTAGAAGATGGTGCCATTGACCTTCTTGGAGGATATCAGGGCACCAAACGCGAGCTCCATGTTCACCTTGACCCTCAGGTTCCCAATCACCAATATCTAAAATGAAAAGGCTCGGAATATAGTGAATAATAACATAATATGTACCTACGGTTGGGAATATGTGTTTCTTGGGTAGACACAATTATAGCTTTGTCTCGTGCTGATAAAACTATGGACAGGCACACTAAATGATCTTCTCTGGCTCCATTGAAATTTCTGACAAGAGTTAAGAGTCGAACACAATGAGGGTCTGATCTTGGATCAGAAAATTTATCAACACAAATCCACGTGGAGTAACTAAGACCAGTTTGTGGTGGAAACATTCTATCTCCAGCTCCTTAAATGAATATTAAAAATAACAGTTTGTATTGCATGTCTATTTATTTTAATTTTAAGGTACCTATGCCTCCTAAAACGCTACTATCCACTGTAGATACCACACTTGGTGCCGAAGGAGACTGCGGAGCAATACTCGGCAAATATAAGCATCCAAATCCTTCAGCAGACATGTCAAACTCAACAAAAGGCGGTAAGGTATAAGAAGATTGCGCTCTAAAATCTTTGGGAGTAGTCATGGAAACTAAAGTTTTGATCCTAGTAAGAGGAACTGGATGACCGCCGAGTTCTTTTGAACCCAAATTCAGACAACACAGTGGGTTACCTAGCCTAAAAAAAATACAATGCAGGAGAAAATTAAAATATCCTACAAATGAAAATACCTTAAAAACTGTCTCAAATCCTTAGGTTCAATTGCCTGTGCAGCTAATCTTTCTAACATATACTGGAGAGAATTGTGTAAGGGGTGGTTTTCATTTTGCAGAGGTTCAGAACCAATGGTCAAAAGATAATTTGCGAAATTTTTATCACACATAACTTGTTGGTTTTTTTCGCTGCGAACTAGCGATTTTATCATTTCAGCTATGAATAATTGGAGGCTCAGGTACATTTCGAAATGATCATCCTATAAGAAATTTCAAATATAATATTTTTTAAATACTGTAACAAGAATAAGCTTAAAAAATGGAAATGTAACTTACTTTTATACAAGGTAATAGTTGTAACATACAAACTACAACTCCTGGATGGACTATAATTGGATCTGGAGCAGGAGGATTTAAATTTAGAGAATTGATAGACCTTTTGCCATCATTATCTCCCTAAAAAATAAAAACGTATGTATATTCCACCCTCTTTTTTGAAATCATTTTGAAGAGCGCATTAGTAATCATTTGATATTAGAGCAACTTATCAAATAAATAGTACCTGAATACTGGACTCTCTAGATAACGGAGGAGATTTAATTGAAAATAGATGTGTATTCATGTTTTTATCAAATAAATCTAATGCTAGATCATACAACAATCTATAAACTATTGTAGTATATGCCAAGGATGGAGATATTTCATCTGGGATTCTAAAAAATGATTAAAAAGTAGATATATATTGATTTTTGTTTATTTTTATAGTTACTTACTCGATTTTTGTAATAGGTCTTACAAACAAACTCTGATATATCTCCTGATATCCATTACAAGGTGCTTCAAAATCAATTTCGCTGATTCTTGAAATATTTTCAGAAGAAAAGCACCCAAGTAATCGTATTGTATCACAAAGACTAGATCTACAGACTTCGTGATAAAAGAATTTAGCATTAGCCGGTTCAAACCGCATAGCGATACAAATCGTTTGAAATACAACATTAAGAAGATGTAAAACTTCTCGATTTGTTTCTATTTTACTTAAACGACCCTCTAGAGCGACCAGTACACTTGTTACGTAGACAAATCCATTTACCTAAAATTTTAAACTTGTATTAAATAAAATCCAACAATTATTAGCAATATTAGTTTATAATAATTAAGTTAAAAATGGTGAAAAAATGAATACGATGAAGAAATTTTCTCACTTTTCTAAAAACTGTTCTAGTTCTATGTGATTCTTTGAGACACAGTTTTAAAGCTTCCAGTATATCAATTTTTAGTTGTAATTCAGTTCTTGACGCTGCATGAAGGGTATTTAATAGCTGATTCATATCATCATCTCCTCCAGTTGTTAGAACAAGTTCTTTAATTATACCTTAAAAAAAAAGTAATCAGAGCTTTAGTATTATTAATTAGTAATTATAAATATAAGAAACAAAATTATTGAAGTGTCTAGACTCTAGACATAACTTTTCTAGTACCGAGTAAAATCCACATTGGACGGGAATTAATTTATTTAAGGAATTACCTTAGAAATTAAATATATAAACATAAATAAATTTAAAACTACACTAGAGAAATTTGTTATAAGAAAGAAATATTATATTTTGTTTGTTAGTTTGGTTTAAATGCTACCCTTTATTATTATAATTTGGAAAATATTATTTACGAATTATTGGCATAATAATAATAATAATAATAGTTACTAGGTCTTTTGATATGCAGCTTGGTGTTTCAAATTTCTTGCAAGTGAATTTGATTGATTTTTAAAACTTTCCTGTTTTCTGTTTAATATGATTCTAGATGAAACAATCTAAATGAAACCATTTAAAATAGGATCCTGGAAAATCTATCAAGAATAGCTGCATAAAGACGAAAAAACCAACAACGCGGAAATTTATTCAAAGAGAAATAGACATAAAAGCAAAATAAGAAATTAAGTGTTAATATAATTAAACATATCAATGAAAATCACAACAAAGCAAGGACAAAACTGTTGGTTAGAACATATAATGACGATGCAAAAGGATACATTTGTAAATTTGTGATACAAATGTTTAAACCAAAAGGAAACGACCAAAAAGAACAAAAGGAAGATCCAAAAAATGAAAGAAGGCAATAGGAAATTCAGCAAAAGAAAAGCTAATAAACAGCATTTTATGTTTCTATTGTTACCTAAAATAGCGGTCCTACATTCTGGATATTGTACTAGTTTATGTATACACTTAGCACCACCGCATTCTCTTAAAACATTGGCATTTCCACTATTACCAGTTAACAAAATTGTTAATGTCTCTACTACTAATTCTCCCAATTTTTCTTGTTTTGAAACTTGTTTATAGTCTTTTGTTTTAGTGCCTGAAAAATCAGATATGAGCTTTTAACAATTTACTTTAAAAAATATTGTTTACCTGAAGCTTTATCTTCAAGTATACTTCCATATCTACTCAAACAAGTCACCACAACTTCTAATAGCCCCACCTCTCTATAGACATCTTTAAAGATCGGATTGTGCTTTAAAATATTCAGTAAAGTCTGCAAGCACAGAATGCTACACTCTACATAATTCAAGCTGTGTGTCTTCAAAAAAATGGACATTGAAATAAGCTCCTTACAAGGAACAAAATTTAATTGATACACCAAAAATTCAATCAAATCAAAGAGCTTCTGTTGAATTTCTGCAGGTTTGTACTGAATTTTTTCGGTAAACTGACTTAAGGTGTTCTGGTTTTCTAATATGAAATAATTCGCGTTGTCCGAATGGTAGATGCTAGATATGGCATCCAAAATTGTAGAACACAGAAGAGAGGAGTTTGATTTAAGAAAAGTACTTTGAAGTACCTAAAATCAAAAAAATAAGAGTAGTAAAAATGTAACATTCCAAATGATTTAAATATATGTATATAATTTTATTTTTATATTTCGTACATTTTTTATTTTCTTAATTGTTTGAAATATTTAGCATGCTACCTTATTTTGAAATATTTGTATAAGCTGAAAATATACGGATTCTTCCATATTAACTAAATATTTTTATTATTTAAAATATCTCTTTAACAAATTTACGGTATTTAAAGTATATAATAAATTATGGTTCTACAGCGAATATAAAGATATACTAACGTGAAAAGATTGAATATTTCGAACGCTATTTCCTCTACCCGAAGGTTGAGGCAAAATAAACCCTTGCATTTGAAAAAGGGACCCTGTAGACGCCTGAGACGGTTTAAGTTCTAAGTACCCGCACATACAAAGAGAAGTGACCATTAAAACCATATTTCTTATAGTTTCTTGAGCTTCGCTTGAATTGTCATTTTCAAATCTGTAATGGGAAAATATTTTATAGAACAATGTACATTTAACTTTATTAGGTAACTCACTTTAAAAGAAAATCTGACAAAAATGGGTAACCTTGAGCTTGTCTAAAATCATCCAACAAAGTAGATGAAACCTCACTTGAGTCTTTTAGGAAGCAAAATACCGTTACAAATATTTCTACCAATTCTAATGGCGCCAGTTCGGGAATTTTTTTAATATTTTCGATACACAAAGATACGCAAGATTTTGCTGAAAAATAAAAAATGTTTCAGTAAAAATTTATCATTCAAGACAAACAAGCTAGATTTATAATTTTTGAAAATCTTACAATGTATGTATCCAACAACGAGAGGTGTTAATCCATGTCTGGATAATGTCATAAGAACTTCAGCAGCACTTTTTCTCCACAGTACATTGTAATGGGGCACCCAAGACGTAATTGCCGAAAATAACAAAGTTAAATCGTCTTTTCTCGCTAGTTCTTCAGCCGGAATCCTATGGCTACACAAACGCACCAAAAGCTAAAATTTGCCATATAAGTTGAGTTGATAAAGTGTCATTTTAAACACTTACTTGTACAAATATCTTTTGTAGAAGTATACGTCGTTCTTTTGGAGTAAAATCGCTATTTGTGTCTTTGGTGTTTGCTTCTTTTTCTGATAATTCTGGTAAGTCAAAAAATAGATATAAACATTTTACTAAAGTTGAGGGTACAGATACTTCAGACATGACCTAAAATAAATAATATTATGAAGATATTGTAGATGTGTACAATTCAGTGGCTTCTTAGTATCTTTAAAAAAATCTTATTGAATTATAAACCTGCACTAGTGTATAATCTCCTGCAGCAAGTAAATTCAATGTAGAAAGCAACATCCAACCGTTACTGGACTCTTCACAATTTTCTATTTCTAGAAATTTTGCAATAGCGCAACTTGCAGTCTCTGTACTTTGGTTGGAGGCTCGTTTTCTAATTTCAGAAACCATTAAAAGCGACACTTGGTGACAAAATGCTAGAATATCCCAAAATTTTTCATTCATATCGCAAGTTGGGCTTGAACCAAATACCTAGAAACGTTATTCCATATTTTTTTACATTACGTGATTTTTTTCTGGGGCTCGAAGTAGACTAGGAAATATAAATGTCGATTTTTTTACTCTCTAATTTTCATGGCATTTTAAAGACTTTGCAAAAAAAATATGGATCTATCACTAACTATTGCCTAGTCTCTTAAAGCATAAATAGTCGATAAATCTAATTACCTTGCAAAAAAGCGGCAACATATTGTAAAGCTTATCGTCTTTTTCTTGGTCGGTAAGAGGTTGAGGGGGATGTGTATATTCAGAAAATAGCTTCTTGAGATGCATTAACCCCAACTGCGTATGTGGGGATGAGGGGGCATCAGTATTATCGGAGGAGGACGTGGATGAGAGCGTTGCACTCCCCCTCGTTAGTTTTCGCATAATGGTGTTCATTTTTAAGGCGGCTTTACAGCCTTCTTAAAAGCAAAGGTATGTATTTGTAGTGGTAGCAAAAGAAATTAATTCTATTTGTGTTCAATAATTAGCATAAGTTAATCACATTTTTCAGACGATATGTCTATATTACTAGAGGTCAACAGTCTGTTGTTTATATTTTATTATCATGTAATGAAAACATTGTTGATGAAAATTTTGAGTCTTGAATTATTTAAAAAAATTTATTTCTATTTTTAAATAATCTATAAAACTATAACAAAATAATTTATGAGGAAAATAATTAATTTCATAATTTGCAATAAAAAAGAATCAAAACAAAAGATAAAATTACACAATACGATTTTTTAATAATATAAACAAAGTAATAAATGTTATTATTTATATTCTTTTATAATTATTAGCAACAACACAAAAATTAATTCTATTAAATATAGATAGTAATAATTTTAATATTGAGCGTGGAGTATTTATTTATAATTAAAAACAATAAAGGCATTCAAATAAAAAATTAAATTATATTTGACTATCAAGAAATTTTTATAATACTTAGTTTATACTTTATAAGTAATTATCTTCTACAAAGTTAACATATTACATTATCTAAAAGCTGAATTTGCAAAAATCTTCTGTAAAGTAGCAACATACACAATAGAAAATTCAATGGCAAAACATGTGGGTGTCGAAAACAAATAATTAGTATATTTTTATAAAAAATTATCAAACTATTAGCATAAAGGTGTTTGCTTTATAATGCTTAACTAATTATGCAAACAATAGTTTTAAAGATTCAAAACATTTTTTTTGGGAAATGCTATTAAGTATTGGTATTAAAATATATAATTACCTAGTCATTCCTGTAAAATTTAATAAAGCTGGTGGAAAACAGCCATTAGATATTTACATTAAAAATTATTAAAAAAAGAAGTAATTACACCATCACATTAAAGTGGGATGATCCGAACTATCTGTGAATTTTTCTTGGAATAATTTCAGATTCATTATTAATATACAAAATATTCACCTCTTAAAATTATTTATTAAACGTGAAATATTAGATTTTCTTTATAATTCATTCAAAAGTATTCATTCGTGTCTTAAAAATTAGTTCAAAAATTTAACCTAAATGCGTACGAATGATAAGCGGAAGGAAACAATTATTCAACATTAACTAAATATTACCTCTATTTCATTATTATCATTACATTATATTTCCAAGAAAACTCTAAATTATCTGAAATTATCCAATAGATTCTTAAAACGTAATATTAATTTTACAGGAAGGAGGAAAGGATCGATTTCTTTGGAAAACAGTGGTTCCACAAAATCAAAATATCTCAGAAAGTTTATTTATTTTCCGTTACCTGTTAATTAAAAAGCAAATCTTGCATTTCATAGCACTTTACAGATGCACATTTGTTAAAAAAACAGCTGACAACACTTTTCATAATAAAAATATAACAAATTACAATTTCATTTCCATTTTAAAGTAATTCACACTGTTGACAGTCGTGTCATGAAAAACATGTTGTCAAATTTAGATTATCGATAAAGTTAGCAAAACTGGCAACAACGCGTGGATTGAAGCACTTCTTTGCTTAAAAAGTAAGAGATCAATTCAAAATTCAATTATTTCAGTGAAACAAAACAAATATCAAAATTAGTAGAAATTCGAGGTTTTTTGATTAATGAAGTCGTAAAAAATAATGGATTATTCAGATTATGTTATTGGAATCTGTCCCTACATGTGCCCTGTAAAAGAAGCACAATTGTAAAATACTTTAATTTAATTAAACAACTTATTAAATTTTCTTTATTTTTAGGAGAGAAAACCAAAGATTACTGCATGTATTTGAAATAAAAGCTGGTACAGAACGGGATGGAATACCGAAAGTAGATATGAATCGAGCGGTTAAAAGTTTTTCGAGATCAGCAGCTGGGAAGTATCTTACAAATCCTGAAAATTTAAGACCTGTATCAGTTTTATTAGAAACCGTAAATTATTTGTTAGATGAGTAAGCTTTCCATTGTTTTACATTGCTTAAATTCATAAAATTGTTGTTTGTAGTGTTATAAATAACGAATCACAGTGGATAATGAAATATAATTTTATCATGGACAGATTAAGGTCCGTTCGACAAGATATGGTAATTCAAAATATCTCTAGAGCTCACCAAATTGTTATTTTGCAACCTATAATACGGTTTCATGCATATGCTGCCTATAGGTAAATAATAATTGAGATATTAATTTGAAATTTAACAAACTTGAGATTTCACAATTATTTTTAGATCATGTGAGGAACATGTAAACGATTTTGATCCTCACATAAACAACACACATTTACAAGAATGTTTAAAAAGGTTATTATGCATGTATGATTATTATGATCATTTACATAAAGTTACAAATGCTGAAATACAAATCTCAAGCGATTTTTTAGAAGAAAATAGACCTTACTTTGAAGCGTTGTATTTAATTTTTAATTTAGGAGATGTTAACGCAATAAATAGGACTTTAAGGTTGTCTAAGCATTGGAGGTAAAAAAATATTATTTCAGATTTTTTCATTTGTTGATTATATTTTTATTCATTAGGACAAATTTAGTAGTCGCAGTATTGAAAATGAGCTTAAATTATGTAACAGGTAACTATTTCAAAGTATGTAAACTTTTAAAGATATTGCCTGTAACTTTGCAAATGCTGGCGTACCTTCATCTCCCTGAATTAAGAAGGTAAATATTATTTTTTAATCTTGCTAATTTCTTTATTAAGTATATAGAAAATTTAATTAATAATAATGATTTGACGCTTAAAATGAAAATTAATTATAAATAAGAATTATTAATTGAATAGATCTATTTATGTATACATCTAGGTGTCTCCGAAAATAATGTGTTCCTCTTTTTTTTTACCTATAAAAATGAACTGATCTCAACTCTTGTACATATAACTCTGACTGCGTAAAATTAGGTAATCAGCAATTTTAGGGATAGATCCTCAAACAATATTTTGTTTTTAACATACTACTAAAGATGAATAAAATAGAGATAGAAAAATTATCATACCTTAAAAATAACGTATTGCTTACTGAATTACCCTTTGTTACAAGTGTCTCATCAATTTTTTTTGTCTGTACTATTCAAATAACTTAAGTACTTAATGTATTTACAGTACTCCAGAGATGTATAAAGTTTTCATGTACCTCTACTTAAAGAATTCTGTTAAATATTCCTTTACTTTTTAGACTGTGTTTTAAAATGATGTCTGTAGCTTATAATTCCAAAAATGTATCATATCCAAATAGCATTTTGATGAAATTGCTATTATACAATTCTACAGAAGAATTGGAGTTTGACTGTGGGGCCTACGGATTAAATAGTTCTGTGGAGGGAGTTCGCTTTTCTAAGACTGATTTTAAACAGAATATCATGAAAGTAAGATGCGACTTTTAAAATATTTGAGATAGTTCAATTTTTATAATATAATCTTTAGGTCAAAACAAGAAGGAGTAAAGATATCGATAATATCCTGGAGGATTTGGATGTGTCTAAATTACTTCTTTTTGGGGATAAGTAACAGATATGTACTATTATTTTGTTGTTTATAAAAATATATTTAGTTATATATAGTTAGTTAGTTAGATTAATTATACATTATATTTTTTATATTGTTTATTGTTTTTAATAAATGTTCATTATTCTATGATTCTCGCATTATTAAATTAAAAACTGTAAAATCATAATATTTTATTGTGCTAGATCCATTGTAATACTTATAAAATTTTTAAAGTACAACATTTAACCTCTAAGTATAACTTAAATTTTAAATAATTTATTTAAAATACATAATATAAATATTGCTTCTTTATTTAATATACACAGTTGTTTTAAATAAGTTAAATAAGCAGTAGTATTTAAATATTAAGTAGCAAGAGGAGTATGTTAAAATTTATTTTTGGTATTATTAAAATTGGTGTTTCTTCATAATAAGCTATTTTCATTACCATGTGCCAATTTTTAATTTCTTATCTGAGAGTGACATTTGAAAACACTTAATTCTCCTGAAATCCAACCATTTTTAGGCAGCCAGAATGTGCTGTTAATGACCTAAACATTGACATAGAGTATAAAAATATAATAAGATTTACTAGAAACTGTAAACTTTGATTATTGATATCGATTTTTTAAGATTAGATTTATTTAGGAGATGACCAATTAGATAAATAACTACTCCATCCTTTAAGATTACTAGCACCAGCAGAAGCTACAGAGTTCAAGTGCCTCGTTTCTTCAGGGCTTAACTTTAGTATAGTATTTAACACTGGAACCAATCTACTTCTCTCATCACCACTGTTAAGAGTAACAAACTGAAAGACAATAATTTCTTATAATGCAAATATAGTTCAATTTATGTAACTTACTTTAAACACTACGTTCTTGAGATACTCCAAGTTTTCAGCATGCTTTTCCCTCTCTTCCGACCTCTGCTGCCTCCTAATTTCTTCTTTAAGCAATTTATTCATCTGAACGTGTTTCACTAAATCCTGTTCTGTGTCCGATAACAATGAAGTCAAATGCATCACCTTAGATTCATTATCTTGGAGTTTTTTCTTCATTCTAAAGATATTCCTTATTAGAAATGCAATAAACAAAATTTTGTTGTTACCTTTCAATTTCCTGTTCAGATTCAGTTCCTAAAAGCCTTTCAAGAGGCACTGGATGGACGCCAGATGAATTGTTACTTCCTATGCTTTCTGAACCTTCTCCTTCTCCTCTTGGCATTGTTGGGAGTACAGGAGAGACTTCCACAGGAGTAGGAGCCTTGTCTAAACGGCTTTGTAGCTCTAGAATTTCTCTATTATGCCGCATATCTTGGTCTGCTAGTTGTTGCCTGTAGCATTGGGAAAGAGTGTCTGCATGAACCTGTAATAAAATAAGTTTATCAGTATTTGTGGTGTTAAATAAAGACTTTATGGATATTAACCTTGAGATTTCTCAGAGTTTCTGCGCTTTCGGCGACTGATTTTTCATGTTTAGCTGACAAATCAGCAAACTGGTTTTTATAATCTTCACAGTCTTCCTCAAGTTCGCGAATTTTTTGTACATATTCTTTAATTTCCATTGAAAACTTATTATTTGCGTTTTCCAAAGATTCAACATGTTTCCTAAAAATAAAAATACAGCCAAATTTTAGTTAACTTTCTTAATATATTACCTTTTAAACAAAACGTGTCAAGTTATTCCTAATCAAAATCAGTTTTTGTATTTTTCTCTCAAATTATTTAGTATATTTTGATTGTTTTACTTCTTACCGATAAAAAATGCTTATATTGTATCAACATACTACATCCCAACTTCAAATTATTGATGATTTCAGCAATTCTAATGAATATCAATTAGTCAAAAAGAAAATATTACTGTTGATTTACCAAGGACTTCCTTTTAAGTTAATTACAAGATTGTAAACCCATACGCTTTCAGCATGTAGGCGGTCATCTCTTCGGTTGGTTTATTCTTAAGTTTCTGTTTTGCGATTTTTTACTTCAGTTTTTACCTTTTCCTTATTCTCGTGTTTTATTGCGAACCTATATTGTATCTTTTGGCCTTGTTGATACAATTTTAAATAATACCCGTTTTTTAACAAAAATGTATGACTTGTTATTTTTTTATAATTTAACAAAGCCATTTTTATTAAACATCTAGAATTTTGAAGAAAAATCGCCTTTTTTGTATTTTTTTTACTTTCTGCATTATGAATAATACTTAAATGCAATACATTATTATGCGAAACCGACCTTTTTCTTAAATTTGAACTTTTTACATTAAAAATCATACTTTAACTAAAGCAACTGTCATTATACTTACTTAGCATCTTCAATTTGATTAGTCAATGCCAGATTTTGAGCCACTAATGAGGCAACTTCCTCGGAAAGTTTTTCCTCCAATCCAACATCTCTATTCTGATTTTGTCGAAGCACACTTTGAGCCCTTACTTTGTAACCTTCATATTCATTTTGAATTACTCTGAGTTCGTCTTTATTGAAACTCAGATTATCTTGTGTATCTCTAAGGCTTTGTTGAAGCCGCAAGTTTTCAGTTAGAAGTTGATCTCGTTCTAATTTAAGTAGGTTGTTGGCTTTTTGATGTTCCGAAATGGCTTTGCTGAGTTCTGTGGAGAGGTCTTCAGTTTCTGACCTGGACGTTTCCAGCTGTTGAGTAAGAGATTGAATTTTTTCGATTTTTTGGGACAATTCATTTTCTTGATTCGATATTTGCTTCTTGTAATTTGATATTTCAGATGTTAGGAGGTTCAGATTCTGTTCTTCTGCCAGTAACCTCTCTTCTAGTAATTTATTTTGTTCCTTTACGGCACTGATGGTGGATTTTTGATTCTCTATTTGATTTTTCAATGTAATAATCTCTTCTTGTTGTTTTTCTATTTTTTTGGAGCATTCTTTTGCGCTTCGTTCATAATCTTGCATTTCCAGGCTTAAAACAGAATTCTTCTTTCGTTCATTATTAGATTGTTCTAACAGACTTTTAGTGTGTTTATGACTTTCTATTTCTGCTTTTAAAACAAGTTCTTTCGATTCCAAATTAGAATTTAAAGAAGCTATTCTCGCTTCAAAATCTTTTTTTAACACATTATTGGCTTCCAGTTCTTTTCTCAATGTCTGTATTTTTGCTCCGACTTGCTTTTTCCAATTATCCATCGTTTGTTTTTCTTTCTTATAATTTTCTAGCTCGATTTTAAGCCCTGCTATGATCTCTTCAGTATTAGCTAAACTCTGCTTGTCTTTTGAAATATCATTGGCAGCTCCACTTAATTGAGTTTGAAGCTTAATACATTCTTTTTTTGAATACTCATATTCATCTTCTAATTTATCACAATGGTTTTGTAAGTTTTGGATCATATTTTGGTTGGACGATATTTTTTTTAAGTTTTCTTCATTTTCCGACTGTTGTTGTGCCAAGTTTTGGGTCAGCTCTCGAACTTTACCTTTAAATTAAATGTGTGCTATAGTTGAAGTTAACAATTGTTTTGTTTATAAAGAGTCAAGTACCAAAATAAAAAAAAACAATTCAACAGAGAAAATACTAAGTAAAAGTTAAGTTCATGGAAAATATAATAAATATAATGCAGGTCAGAATTCTTTCGATTTTAGCATTCTTTAGCGGGTTCTAAATTATTAAATATTTCAAAGTGTGGCATCTCATTTGAAAGCTAATTTTATGAGTAATTTGTGCACCGCATAATATTTAACTTTAATAAAATTTAAGAAATAGAGGTGTAGTGGTTTTATGACTTGTTGCAGATTCAACCATAAGTACAAGAAAGCTCCTTTATAGGATTGTATATCCCTTATATATTATATATTGAAAAACTGAGTATATTTTTAAACAAACTGCCAATTCTAGCAATTATGATACATAATTCTGGACCCCTTTAATAAATATATGAGTGGCTCAAAAAGAAATTCTCTTTGAAAAATAGAGATTTTATATGATAAAAGTTGTATTAAACTTTTATGACATACCTTGTTATTATGAATTTAACATAAAAAATTATTAAACTTAGCTAAACTTGAAGAAAGGTATTCTATTATTTTAAAACTAAAATCAAATTTTCTTTGGTAATAATTCTACCAACCTTTAAGTTTAACAGCTAAATTCCTCAACTTTCCATAACGTTCTTCCCAAGATCCTTCCAACTCCTTCAGTCTATTTGTTTCATCTAATCTTGAAATAGTAGAAGTAGACATGCCATCATCAGCATAGCTGGAATCTAAATTGGAATTTAATTTTTCTTTCAATACTTCTATTTCATTTTTTAAATCCTTTATTTCATTTATATAAGTTAAAACGTCTGCATTGGAATCTGCAGTATCTTTAGCTTTTAAATCTTTAATTTCTTTATTTAGATCTTCAATTATTTTTTCTTTTTCAGTCAAGTTATCAATGTTTTTGTTAGCTTGTGTCTCATAAATTTGTAATTTTTTAAGAACTTCTTCACAATGTGCTTCTAACTTTGATATATTTTCCCCTCTTTCCTTAATAGCTTGATTCATTTCATTCATTTCTGATAATAATTCTGCATTTTCCCTTTTTAGATTTGAAAAATGTTCTTCATATTCAGCAGTATTGCCAGGCATTTCTTTGGTCTGTGAAGAAGAATGCGTTCTATTTTGCTGAGAGTATTCAAATGGCTGTAATTTTTCTTGTAACACTTCATTTTGAGAAAGTAATTGTTTATTTTCATCTGCTAGATTTTTTATTTCTTCTGATGATCTCATCTCCAGTTCTTGTAGAGATTTGACTTGCTTTTGAAGATCTAATATGATTTTTTCAAAGTTTTCCTTTTCTCCTTTTTCTTCTACATTTGATTTTTCAGAATTAATTTTTTCTAATTCTTCAATGAGTTCTTCTTTCATTTTTGAGATAGTTGTGACCTCTTGCTTTAATAATTTTATTTCATTTACCTGTTCTTTGATTATTTTTTCAGCTTCCATTAGTTTAGATGTTTCGTCTTCTAATAATTTATTTAAACTAGATGTTTGTTCTTCATAATTACTTTGAAGATCTTTTATTTGTTTATCCAGTTTTAATTTTTCATTTAAAATCGTATTACTGTCCACACTATTCTGTCTTAGTTCCTTATTTTCAGTTGTTAATATTTTAATATTTTTTTCGAAATCTTTTAAGTTTTGTATCAAAAGTATGTTTTCTGTCTTATATTGATCCTTGACATTTTTTATTTCAGCCTCACATTTATGATTGAATTCAAGTAATTGTTTTTCCCACTCTGTTTTTTCTGCAACATATTTTTCCATAGTTTCTTTTAATTCATGTTCCCAGTTCAATTTGTCTTCTTGGTATTTAACTTTATAATTTTTCAAATCGTTTATTAATTTTTCCTTGTCTTGATGTAAACTTAATATTTCCTTATCAAAATGTATTTGTTGAGTTTCTAACTGCTTTTTAAAATATTTTATTTCATTTTCAAATTTATTTTGGTCTGATACATTATCTGTTAGTTTTTGCAATTCTTCTTTTAATTTGTGATTTTCTTCTTCGATAGTAGTTATATATTTAACTATACTTTTTTCCCCTAAATTTAATTGCTCCTTCCAATTTTTAACTTGCTCTATGTAGGATTTAAAAAGTTCCAACACCTCATTTTTATTAGTTCTTAATTCTTTTGTTGTGTTAGCAAATTTTACAATCTTCGAATGGTAGAACTTTACTTTCTGTTTTAGTTTAGTATTATTATCTTCTAGATTTTTAATTGTATTGTCATTTTCTTTTAACAAATTGGTTCTATTATTAGAATTTTTATGTTCTTCCAAGTCAGTTGTGTATTTAGTTATCAGATTTTTAGCACTGTTTAGTTCCTCACTAATAGTAAGTATTTCATTATCTTTTTGCTTAAGATTAAGACCAAAATCTTTTACATTATCTTGTAGATGTATATTTTCAGTTTTTAATTTTTTTATTTCTTCTAAACTTATACTCAACATTTTTTTCAGTTCAGTTGTAGCATTTTCAATTTCTAATTTTTTGGCTTTTTCCAATTCTAATAACTGCTGCTGTTGATTAGTACCTATATCTTTCAATTTAGCTAGTTGTTTTTCTAATGTATCCAAATCTGATATTAATTGTTCATTTTCATCAGTTAACCTATTAATTTGCCTCTTATAAGAAGTGTTTTCATTATCACTTATGGTTAATTTATCTTGATGCTCTTGTAATTCAGATTGTAATATATGATATTTCTTTAGTAAACTTTCGTGTTTATTTTTTAATTCTTCATTGCTGGTAACTAAATTTAATTTTTGGAGAGTTAAATCTTCTATTAATTCTTGAGAAACTGAGTCCGATTTATCAGGTTTTTTGCTGTCCAATTCCTCTTTCAGAGAATTAATTTCTTCTTGTAATACAACTTTTGATTGTTTTGCCTTTTGGGCAAGTTGTAATAGAGTGGTACACTTTTTAATTAGATCTTCTTTAGAAAGATCTTCCAAATTAACTTTTTTAGAGGTGTCATTGGTACGTGGCGAATCCATTTTTACGGAAAAAATAAGCGTTGGATAATTTAATATGTTTGAACTATTTGAATAATCCTAGTATTACATTTTATTATACCACGTAAAGTATTTACTTGTTGTTAATTTACACTGTCACCGTTCCGAGCTGTCATGTGTTTACATTTTCTTCTTCTTCTGATAATATTGGCCTCGTTTATTGAACTTTGCGACTGCCATTTTTTTGTCCAGAAAATAGAATTCTGGAAGGGTTAATTTTTGTGTGTATGGAATAGTTTTAACTAGGATTTTGTTGTTTTAGATTGGAATTTATTAAAGTAATTAATGTTTAAGGATTGTGTATTTTATTTAACGTTAACAAATGAAAAAAAAAAACTACTTGATTTTCCCAGAGCGGAATCAACCCCAAAAGTAATATCTGTATAAATTTTCCTGTGCGGTGATTGGTTGATATTTTAATTTACCTCCCCTATTTTCATTTCATTAGAGCGTTGCCAACGTTTAAAAAATACAACAGCTAAAAACTGTAATTAATGAACGGTTCTGGTGTTTGTATAAGTAAAAGTAGCTGTCATATCATTTATTTATCCAATTGTAAGCGCAATAATTGAAGTCTCCCGAAAATTTCCAGAAATCAATACATCAACCCCTCCATATACGAACCTCTCCTCTAACTTCCGCTTAGCTTGCGCTTGTGAGCTCCCGTCGATTTTCTCGATCTCTTGCTGTGCTTTTGGGCAGGTAAGTGGAGCTAAATTTTATATCGCTGCTTTTAAAAAATATCTTAGAGTTAGGAATATATTGGAAATGTATAGAATTGCTAAACTGTTTACTAATAAAGCGCGTGGAATATTAGAACAATACATTTTCTCGGAATTGTGACATATATACTAATTTTAGTGACGGCCGGCTGCCGGTATTTTCAAGTTTTCTAGCAAAGTTAATTTTATCTCCAAGACGGGTTTTACTTTAAAAATAGTTTGCGGAAAGTCACGCGCGTATTTTTAAACCACATTTCCAGTATTTTTGTTGAAATCTTTATAATACTTTTTTTAATGAGTTATGTCCCTATCCCTCCCATTTTTTAATATCGCTACTTAGGTATTTTTCATTTCATTTAAAATATTATGGCTAATTCAAATATTTTAATAACTAACCTCGGTTAATACGTGCGCTTCGCAGTACACGGTACACGTATATTTTTAAAGTGAATTAAAGAACTAATAAATGTCATGAGACAAAATCAATAATGGTTTGAGGCCAGGATTGCGATTTGAACTAGATTTCAACCTATTGCAACACAAAATGGCCTCTCAAATGGATTTTATGACTCACCTTATGCAAAAATCAAAAAGAGTTTTTTGCTAAATGTATTTTAGGTGGTCATAATTAAAAAAAATGTATGCGTTTCTAAGTCCTAGGTATGTCAAGGTCATTTAAATTAAACTTACATCGATTTGCAACGGCAGATAGAATATGCATATTATTATATTATTTTATGATTCAGTGTTTTTATCAATGTTTGTTGTTTGTTGGTCTCAAATTACATTCAGAGGGGATTGTTTTATTAATTATTCCTTCTGAGACTGCTGAGATACAAATAGGCATGTTGCGAAATCGGAAGTATAGCGGTACTAAAATATTCTTCACTATGTTATGAGATTTGATATATTGTAATTCGCATTTTTCTTGAGGAAAATTCCTGTCAATTTATCAAATTTTTTATATACTGTAGATTGTGACCTCTCGACACAAAGTTCTATTACCAGTGAATTATTATCATGTTGAACAAGTAAAACCTGTTCCTCCCCTTACGGTGTGTCACCAAGGGGTTAAACTTACATTTTTTTTAATTGAATCGCTATTATTATAAAGGTCTGCTTATATTGATTACAACACCTGAATTTAAAGTTCCTATTAGTATTAAGAATAAATTACTTACACTTTGGTAGCTTTTATTGAAATTTTGTACTATATTAAAAGCAAAAAGATATCTCATATTCTCAGGGAGGTGTTACCGGCGCTAATGTAAAACAACTTATATTTTATTAAAAATGGTTGTAAACATAAAATTCAATTTTTATGTGTGAAGGTTTGAAATGTTTTAAAGATGAAATTTGTATTATACTGTTTGTAGAAAATTACAAACTCTGCCCACATATAAAGGGTTAACAAAAAATTATGACTTATTTTTCTATAATTTGACAGTCATTATTTGTTGGAAAATCTGGACTTTGGAAGCCGCATTTTTTTCTGAAATTTTTACTTTGTGCGTTAGGAATAATATTTGAATACATTATATTAAGGAAAATTGTCCGTTTTTTTGAATTTGAACTTTATGCATAAAAAATCAAATTTTAACTAAAGCAACTATCATTGCACTTACTTAGCATCTTCAATTTCATTAGTGAGTGCCAGATTTTGAGTCACTAATGAGGCAACTTCCTAGGAAAGTTTTTCTTCCAATCCAACTTCTCTATTCAGATTTTATCTAAGCACACTCTAGCCCTACCTTTGTAACCCTCATATTCATTTTGAATTACTCTGAATTCGTCTTTTTTGAAATTCAGGTTATCTTGTGTATCTCTAAGGCTTTGCTGAAGCCGCAAGTTTTCAATGGATCTCGTTCTGATTTCAGTAGGTTGTTGGCTTTTTGATGATCCGAAATAGATTTGCTGAGTTCTGTGGAGAAGTTTTTAGTTTCTGACCTGGAAGTTTCCAGTTATTGGTTAAGAGATTGAATTTTTCGGTTTTTTGCTACATCATTTTAGATTCTATCTTTGCTTCTTGTAATTTGATATATTGCATGTTAGGAGGTTCAGATTCTGTTCTTCTGCCAATAACCTCTCTTCTAGTATTTTATTTTGTTCTTTTATGGCACTGATGGTGGATTTTTGATTATCTATTTGACCTTTCAATGTAATATCTTTTTGTTTTTCTATTTTTTTGGAGCATTCTTTAGCGCTTTGCTCATAATCTTGCATTTCCAGGTTTAAAACATAATTCTTCTTTTCGTTTATTCGTTTATTATTAGATTGTTTTAATAGACTTTTAGTGTGCTTAAAATTTTCTATTTCCGCATTTAAAGCAAGTTCGGTTCCAAATTAGAATTTAAAACAATTATTTTTGCTTCAAAATATTTTTTAGCACATTATTCTCTTGTAAATATTCGCCTTCTGTTTGTTCACTTCTGTATGTACTTCTTAGATTGTCAACAAATTTCCTGGATGCCTCTTTAATTTTCTAGTCCAACTCCTTCTCAATTTCAGTTCTGATCTTAATACAATTTTCTTGTATTTCAGCTCTCAATACCTTACATTAATCTTTTATTTCTTTTCTAGTGTTTTACATTTCTTGCCTATCTCGTTTTCTATCTTCTCGAATTTACTGTTTCTTGTTTAATTTGTTATTTATCTTCACGAATTCGATTCTGCGCTCTTTGGTTCTTCTATTTTATACTTTCTTTAATATTAGCCATATTTTCCTCATTATCTGCCTTATTTTGTTCATTATTTACCTTTATTTATTTTCTCATTTGTTGTAAAAATATCAATACTATATCCATCCTTTTTTCTTCTGCTTCTGCTGCTATATCCCTTGTTCTTATCATATTCTTGTTTAATTTCTCTTTCCTCCTTCTCCTTTGACATTCTCTTTCACTTATAGTTACTTCATTGATCTACTTCTCATAATATTTCCTTGTTCTCTCTTGTCATCCCTAATCTGCCATTTTTTTCTATATTCTCAATTCTAAAATTTCGAGAACCAGTATCCGTCACAGAGTATCCTTGGTCTTCATCTTTCTGTCATTCTACCCATCGTCTTCCCTCTTCATAGTAATTTCCTCTTGCAATTTTCTTAAATGCCAAATACAAAAAGCAATTCACCATATACATAAATGATGTTTAAGGTATAGGTTTGTTTTAATGGGACGATCTAGTTATTTTTGGACATATTGAAAAAGGGTATATTAAACAAACATATTAATTCCTGTATATATGTAGTTTCTACACTATTACGAATTATTATTTTATAAAATTAATTTTTAATCTAACCGGTAAGAGTAACATACAAATTGAAATATAGAGGGTCATGTGCATTAATAGGTAGCTGATTTTTGTTAAATGGATAATCCTGTATATTTTTATTATTTTGAATTCTCCTTTCTCAGTTTAGTTTAACGGCGTACAATACTAATGGTTTAAATGATAAATAATAAAATTTAATGAAGCCTCAATCTTCTGAGAGTGCGTTATTTACTGTTACGTCATCTAATATGAGACGATCAATATTAAGTTCATTCCGTTACATCTTCTGATTTTTCGTAATCTTTAAAATTATAACTATTCTGAATTCCCGCTTATTTTCGCTATTAGAGATTAAAAAAATAATAAATGATATGTTTCAATTTACATTTTTCTATGGCATGAATACCACGTTTAGATACATGTACAGGGTGCGCTTAATAAAAGATGCTCTCACGTTTTAGTGGCATGTCCCCTATATTATTTATTATTTTAAACGGTGTTTTTCCTTAATTACAAAATTATAATAGCATTATAAAGGTAAAAGATAAAATATACTTAAAATTCAACGATCTTCCACTTTTGGTGAAGCAATTGTCATAAGAAGACTTAAAAAGTTTTTGGAAAATCATGAAATTTTAAATATATTTTATCCTTTATATTTATAAGGGATAAATTCCACAAAGTTAGTTTTGAAACAATTATGATAATATCATTATCTTTGGACTTTTTTGAGATATTAAAAATTGAATAGTTCAGTTAGATATAAATTGGAGGCTGTGAAAACAATATCTGGTATTTTTATTTGACCAAAATGGTATACACTAAAGACCTTCCAAACAAAACCAGATATCAATTATTTTTTCAGTTTGTCCTGATGATGGCATTGTTTTGCCGAAAGCGCTTGACACTCTTTTGACTTTGAGAAATATATATATTTCTTTTACACATATCTTTAAATAAAGAATCTTACACACTTTAAAATACAACTTATTCAGCCTTTCTTTCAAAACCAGATAATGTTTTCATACCTACATGAATAATCTCCTAGTATTTGTTTTTTCTAATAATATTTAGCTAACTATATTTTTCAATGTTTAATATCTTAAAAAATCCGTATTCGTCAATTTCATACTCATGTCATTAAGGAAAAATTTAAGTTTAACCCTATAATTTTTATTTGCAATTTTTTATAATAAAAACAAAAATAAGAGTTGGTTAAAGTATAATAACTAACCCCGTAAATATTCTACAAATATTCGTTGCGAAAACAGAGCTCCCAATGTAAAAATTATATTTTAAATATTCAAGCATTACATTACTTTTTCTATAAGGATTCAGTTTTAATCCTATAAATGAATAATAAGAACCAGCTGTGCAATATCCATTTTTCCCTAGTAATATTGAATCTTTTTGACATTATTTTAATTAACAGAGTGTACTAAAATTTCACATACATTTCAGACTCAAGAATTTCTGGCATTCCTTCAAAATGGGCAAAGAAAAAATTCATATTAACATCGTTGTCATTGGGCACGTAGATTCAGGCAAATCTACGTCTACAGGTCACTTAATCTACAAATGCGGAGGTATCGACAAACGTACAATTGAAAAATTCGAGAAGGAAGCCCAAGAAATGGGCAAAGGTTCCTTCAAATATGCTTGGGTTTTGGACAAACTTAAAGCTGAGAGAGAACGTGGTATTACTATCGATATCGCTCTATGGAAATTCGAAACCGCTAAGTATTACGTCACTATCATAGATGCGCCTGGACACAGAGATTTCATTAAGAACATGATTACCGGTACTTCCCAAGCCGATTGTGCCGTATTGATTGTCGCTGCAGGTACCACAATAAATTCATTTAAAATACCTTAATGTTTAACTTGTGAAATTACATAGGTACTGGAGAATTTGAGGCAGGAATCTCCAAAAATGGTCAGACCCGCGAACACGCCCTCTTAGCCTTCACCCTAGGAGTAAAGCAGCTCGTTGTGGGCGTTAATAAGATGGATTCGACTGAACCTCCTTATTCTGAAACTCGTTTCGAAGAAATTAAGAAAGAAGTCTCCTCATACATTAAGAAAATCGGTTACAATCCCGCTGCTGTGGCTTTTGTCCCAATTTCTGGATGGCACGGCGACAACATGTTAGAGCAGTCTGACAAGATGCCCTGGTTTAAAGGATGGGCGGTAGAACGCAAGGAAGGCAAAGCCGAGGGAAAAACGTTGATTGAAGCTCTTGATGCTATTCTACCTCCTTCCAGACCTACCGAGAAACCTCTAAGACTCCCACTTCAAGTATGTTCAAGATCATATTTTAGATCTTTGTAGAATTAACTTAATGCTATTTTTTCTAGGATGTTTATAAAATCGGCGGAATTGGTACAGTTCCAGTAGGTAGAGTAGAAACGGGCATTCTAAAACCCGGCATGGTCGTAACTTTTGCTCCTGTTGGCTTGACCACTGAAGTAAAATCCGTAGAAATGCACCATGAAGCTCTCCAGGAAGCAGTGCCAGGAGACAACGTCGGTTTCAACGTCAAAAACGTTTCAGTCAAAGAATTGAGACGTGGATACGTTGCTGGCGATTCCAAAAATAATCCTCCTAGAGGTGCTTCAGATTTTATGGCACAGGTTAGTTCATTTGGTTTAATTTTTTGAATAGTTTTCATTATTTACATTCTTTATGTTGCACATTCAAAAAAGATTGGGCTTTAATTCTTGTTAAGTCAGTAAGTACTGAGTGGCAATATTATGTACCTCCGATGTTTTGAAATTCTACATCTAAACTATTCCACTTGTTTAATAATTATTTTAAAGAGGCAATAGATCATTTAACGTTGTATCGTGGTTTTTAGTAGTAATTGTAATAGCTACACTCTTTTAGGGTTCATAGAGCTGCAGTATTCGTGGAGACTAATCGTTTAAGAATTTATCTTGGTAATAGATCATGTTAAAATGAATTTTATTTCCAGGTTATAGTATTGAACCACCCAGGTCAAATAGCAAATGGTTACACGCCTGTGTTGGATTGCCACACAGCTCATATCGCTTGCAAATTTGCAGAAATAAAAGAAAAATGCGACCGTCGTACGGGCAAAACGACAGAAGAAAATCCTAAGGCGATAAAATCAGGCGACGCTGCCATCGTGAATTTGGTCCCCTCGAAACCGATGTGTGTGGAATCGTTCCAGGAATTCCCGCCGCTTGGACGCTTTGCGGTGCGTGATATGCGTCAAACCGTTGCCGTCGGGGTTATTAAGTCGGTTAGCTTCAAGGATACTGCAGGCAAAGTTACGAAGGCCGCCGAGAAAGCCCAAAAGAAGAAATAACTAGGCTTAGTGCCGCATCCTACCGCCATAGGCAACAAGGAAATCTTCATCATACACTATTATTATTATTTGTTGTTTAGGTGGTTGCAGCGGAATTATTTCCATCGGAAGGAGTTTAGAAGGAAAGAGAGTTTTCTTATAGATTGTTTAGTTTTCATTTTATTTTCGTCTCTCGTATAATAACTGCTTTGAAATTTTATCTCTTACTTGAACTGGATAAACATTTTCAATATGAATCCTCTTGGCTTTACATAACTAGATATCTCATTTTTACTGACCAGCAAGTTTGAAACACCATTTTCTACTGCTTCACAGCAAGTTATTTGTGAGAAACTACTGTTTTAAAACATACTAATATGTAACACTTTCTAGTTTTAGGGGATTGTAGCAAAATTGTCAGTTTAATCAATTTTGATTTGTATATCTACCATTGTTTATCAGATTTAAAGAAAAAGTACAGTTAGGCAAGATGTGATCATTTTTACTGCTATTTCTTTAAAAATAAATAGCGATATAAACACTAGTATGTCGATTGTAACTTTTTTTCGCAATAATCTACATCTCATTTGTCACTATCAGCGCCGAATAGGTTCAAGTGAGATATAAAATTTCTGCAGAAGGAATTTATTAGAGACGACTTCATATTTATTATTAATTCGATAGATTGTTTATTTATTTGTGATTTTTGGTTCTCTTTTCGGTTACCATTTAATTTAATTATTGCATTAGTTATTGGAAAGTGCATTTTTCATCATCATTCTTGATATGACAAGTGTAGGATAAGTTATTGATATTGATATTATTTGTTATGTTTCTGTTGAGACTTGATGACGATAGACTTGATAAAAATTTAATGTATAAGCTTCTTAAGTAACCAATAAAGAAGCTCTTGAAGTACCTACGTGTTTTATTTTCTGCCGCATTAATTTAAGTTGGTTTTTCGGTATTTTCAGTTTGAAAGGCGTTTCTATTAAAATTTAATTAAAATAGAAATATTTGGCTTAAGTATAATAATTAATGTTATGAAATTTTAATTCGACTCATTACACTGCTGTTTTACAGAATGCAAAGACCATGTAGTTACTACTTTACAAGCTACTTCCATTTTACATTCATCATCGCATCCATCTTTTAGAGAAGCGTCCCCTTTCCTCACGTAATTTCTAAAAACAAAAAGGTAACTCTTGTGTGATCACCATCATTAAAAAGATTTTAAAATAGACTAATCTCTATAGAGATATGATAAAAGTTTTCTTCATGTAAAAACATATTTAGTTATCCTTTCAATATAATTATGAGGTAGAGGTACTAGGTGCAGTAGGCCCACAAAAGTAGTTCGTTACAAAGAATTTTTAGAATTGCGTGAAACTTTTATCTTATCTGTAATTATTCAGCTTTTTTTGATATAAAAAAATGTTTTTTTAAACCGACTACTTACAGCCAATATAATTCCTGCAGATTTTTGTATTTGAGCAATCTATCTGCAAACTCGTCAAAACTGCTTGGTGACAAATCTGTCAAATTGTAGGCTTGTTGCATAGAATATAATTTGAACCATGCGGGGGTTCTGTCATACAGATTCGCTTCTGTCATATTGAAGTAGTATGTGTCAATATCTAATACATCCTAATAAACCAGGAATCACAATTAAAAGAATATAGGTACATGTTTTATTTTTTCCTGTTGGCCAAAACCCTAAGTAGAGAAATACACTGCTCAAAATTATCTAAGGAATATCAATAATGTTGCTGTTTTTGTTTAATAATGAAAAGTAACAAGAGTGTGGAGTGGACTCATACATTTTTTTACAATAAAAGCCGACTTTTTGATTAATTAAAACGATTATTTTTGAGGTTTTTAAGCTGTGATATGATATTCTTTATTTATACCAATGAATGTAAGAGTGTTTCTTTACTGGCTAAGTTTACATTAGAGGCGTAGCCCGTATGCCCCTACTCTGAAAAGAGTATCTAGTCAAATGACGTAAGATTCGACTGACTATTTATAATTTATACACCTGTATACGAATGGCTATAACGGGTGTTTATTTATTAATATGGAACGTAGGTCGTGCATCCGCAAATTTGGGGAGATCGCTATTTACCTATGCATTATTTTAAATGTAAAAGTCTCAATTTTTATATTTTAATGTAAAATACGGAAAATATTTTATGTTTACAAGGTTCATTTAAATCGTTAAAAAATATTTTCCATGACTTTTTTTCTTAAAAAAACAAGCCGTTCAAAAATTATTATTTGATGAAAAAATATGACACATTAGCCAAATATAGGCGTAGCATATAATTTTTAAGAGGTATTAGACTTTAATGAAATGAAGACTTTCTTTACAAACATGGAGTTAATATCAAAATATTGTCATGGATAATCATATGGCTGATTAGTCCATCGCAATACATTTATAATGATGTGCCACACATGGTATATTTCCTATTTAAAATTAAGGGGTTGGAGACGTGGAAGAGAGGGGTTGACATATAACAGATATCTGTATCGTGAAAATGTGAAATGGAATAAAAACCGAGGTGTTTCAGCATTTTAGAAAATTCTAATGAATACTGCCAAATATCTGGGTGGACTGTTTTCAGTAGCCCACTTTGTGTAAAACATACAATCACATGCACATCTTAAAAAAAACTAGATGGTACACAATGCAATAAGACATTTTGCTTTTATAAATAGCTTACCATTGTAATTGGTTGAACGTGAAGTACTTTGTAATTAGGATTATATTTTAAATACGGAGTTAAACTGGCTCCATTGTACGCCATATTAATTGGTTTCGAATTTTTATCATAGAAAATTTTTAACTCATCTGTATGCGTGTGGCCCACAAATTGACCTTTAATTATATGTGCGAATCTAAAAAAAAATCAAAATTATAAATCTGAATGTGTTATATAGTAAAAATAATGGTCATACTTTTTATGATAAGTGTGAAATGAAGCTGAATACATAAGTTAATTAAAGTTCATTTCAAGATATTTCGTTGACCTGCCACTTGCATTCAGAGAACTATTAGTAAATCCAACGGTAGGTGATCGTTAATCCAAGCAAGTTAGTACAGGATAGTATTTAAACCCCTAATAATTGTATTGTTGGAAGAGAAAGTTAGGGTTACTGGAGGATTATTTTGAAACTGAATTTTAGTTTATGTAAACATTTGATTATGAAAGTAATTCATCTTGTATTTATTATATTTTATTTTGCAAACATTTTTTGAAAAATGAAATATCAGCTCTTGTGCATCAGTAGTCACTTAATTCCTAGCAGACATTCAAGTACGACCCTGTTGTTCTTTACTTTAAAATGAAGGATTTACAAGATTAACTGAGAGTACTCTCCAAGCAGATGGTGAGTCAAAGGAATATCTTGAAATGAACTTTACAATGATTCTGTATCTACCTTTCGACTATAGCGTTATAACTGACTTCCCAAGGCTGTATACATTCTTGATTACCTACAGAAACGTGGCCAAGAATATGCACAAATTGCCCGTTTTTTTCAGACTCCTCTAATTCCTTATTTAAAAATTGCAATTGTTCGTTTATGAATTCTGTATTGTACATTAACCACCTAAAATATTAAGAAGACACGAATTAATAATATTGGATATATATAAAATAAAAAAAAATCTTACCAATTAAAATTATAACATACATTGTTATTTAAACCAATAATTTTTAATTTTGGACTAACAGACTGAGCATAATAGCCTTGATACTTGACAGTCGATAGTGCTTTTGGTGTTAGCCAAGGTCTCCAAAGCTTTGACATTAATTCATATAGCCAGTTTGTAGATAATCCCTTATTAATTATTTCTTGATGTGGAGGAGAAAACCTAAAATAAAATCATTTTATGTTTATAGAAAATTTTAATTGAAAAAGTGACGATTTTTTTTCTAGTTGTCCATCATTTATAAAGTATATTTTACTATCTATGTTTTGAAAAAGAAAAAAAGGTTCGATGAGGATTCTACAAATAAGCACCTTGGATCAAATTGAGTGCACACTAAAATATACAACTATCTGGGTAAGAAGAAAGGAGATAATGAAAAATTATATGTATGTAAAGAGAATCTGACCACTGGAATTTTATCATGGATAAATAAAAGCAAGGAAATTTTTTTAGACATAAAACTCACGACAAAATCATATCTAAACAGCGCACGTGTCATGTTGATAACAATTTTTGTACTTACACATTAAGAGGAGACGATTCATGGTTTCCAATAACGGAGAAAATTTTCGCATTAGGAAATGTTTCTGCCAAAGCTTGGTAAGTGTAATAGATCAATTTAGAATTACTTTCAACAGTGGTATTCCAAACTGTATGATCGATGATGTCTCCCGTGAAGTAAACTAAACTTACATTCTAAAATCATCAACTACATATTAAAAATCAATCAATAACGTGAAAATCGAACTTTCTCGTTTTACATTACCTTATATGTACTGTTTAAATGTTGTAAGGTAGCTCCAAGCAACCAAGGCGGTATGTCGCAATTATAATCACCCCATCTTCCAGCTCGTTCTCCCTTTAGGGGGCTCCCCAGATTTCTTTTACAACAAACAGGATAACCGCAATTAGATACCCCACCTACCTCGTAATCTGGAGTAATATGGAAATCCGACAGATGTAGAACCGTTAAAGGTTTTTCGTTAGGATCAACGTTGTGCAAATTCTCCTGGAGGCATATTTATGTTCAAACAATTTACAATTGTAATATATATTTACCTGTGGATAAATAGGGGGTGATTTTGAGACGGAAGTGACCCATTGCAGCGCCGGTTTTTCATAGTAACATTCTTTGGTTTGTAGAAGAATGCTACAAGCCAATTCTGGGTCTAAAATCTTGCTCTTGTCGAATACGTAAGTAAGAACTGGCTAAAACAATCGAGATGTGCTACCACATTTTTCCAACGTTTCCTTCACTTACCTTATTGAGTTCTATAATGGACTTGCAAAAATCGGACACAGTAAAAGTTGCCAACAAAATATAAATGTTGCAAATGAATTCTCCGACTTTGGTCACTGTGAATGTGTGCGTTTGCAGACCTTTGATTAAAAATTTACACAATCCGCAAGTCGTTTTATCGGAATCTAGTAATTTTGTAGACGGATCAAAAATATCTCCCAATAAGGTTCTAACTTTGCCAGCGTCAACGTCTTTTCGCTGCTTCAAACCCATTCGATGAGCAAAACTTTTTTCAATATCACCTAAAATAAAAAATAATTTATTAATTCAATCCGTTTTAATTGGTGTTTGGAAATTGCAGAAGCGGTCAATTTTGATCCTCTGACAAAAACTTTAATAGTAAACTGCAGACATATATTTAGTCGCTACCACGTAGCCAGTACTAAATGTGATGCTTGGGATCTAAGTAAAAATGTTTATAAATGAATTATAAGTATCTTATAATAATAATAACAACAATAATAATAATAATAATAATAATAATAATAATAATATTAATAATAATAATAATAACAACAGTAATAAAGTAAACTTAAAACGATTAAACGATCCGAATCATCTGCAAACTAACACAATTTTATGATTCATCAGGTAGATATTCCTTTGTTACATGACGCATATTTTTATTAAATGTATGCGGTGTTGCCATGTATAAATTTTCGAGTAAACTTTAAAATGAATTTTTTTGTAAAGTAATGATGTTGGAAAAAAAATTATTAGAATATTTTATTGCAAATGACAGATTCTACATACCATTTAAAAATATGTATGTATATCATTCATTAAAATAATTTGTTTTTAGTTTGTAATAGTAAACTAACTAATATAAAATGCATTATGTTATTAAACAAATAGTAGCTTTTAGAATTTAAAAGAAAGAAATACAAGAATATTTTCTAAGAAAATTTAAAGATACATTTTTTAAAATATCGTGCCTGGAGTACTCCGTATAATTATAAAATTATCTCTGTTATTAGGAAACTGAACATCTTTAAACAATACTCTTATGTACAATTATTTACTAATTATTGCTTAACAATGAAATCCAGTTAAATATAAACTTATATAAACATTTTCATAAGTTTATTTATTGTTGCACATAATTACTAGAAAGCATTTTCCTTTGTTGAATTCATATACAATAATTAATCAAACAGAAAAGTGAATAAACTATAAAAAAGATTATTGCGTTAATTATTTGCATATTTTTCATCTAAAATTTTTATTTAATTTTAAACAATTATTTCTGCACACCTATTTAATACGAATTGTTGATTATTTTGGTATAATTATATAAAAAAAAGTACGATTTTAAATTGTACCACTTACTTATTTGAGAATCACTAAAAGTAAAGTTTATCACTTTCTCAGCAACAGTTTCTATAGTTCCTACTGACTTCCCAGCAATTTTAGCAGATGTATTTCCTACAGTTTCAATAGCCGATGCAGTTTTGTCACCCAGATTATCTAATTTTCCTGCAGCTTTCGAGGAGATGGGGTTAACAATCGCAGCCCCAAAATCGCCCAATTTCTCAGCACCATGAGAGGAAATTTCTCCTAATTTCTGCACAGCATTTTTGGTTTTATTACTGATGAGACCTACGAGAAGAGATCGTCTAAAAGAATATTTTAAATTACAATTAGCTACGCAAAATTAACAAGTAAAGATAATATTAGGAATTAACGAACATAGTGAACAAGATAGTGAAAATAACGAGAACGGAAAAGATTGCAACGATAAAATTCGAATTCGAGGATAGATTAATATGAAAAAATTTAGTAAAGTTCATCCCTAAAAATGACGTTATTTTCTGTAATAATCTGAAAATTATTGATTGTTGCCAATAGATAATTGTAAATTCTAGGTGATTAATAAGTTAAGGCCATATTGGATATTTAGAATAACATACAATAAAGGAATAAAAATGGTGAATATGCCTAGTCATTTTTGTTAAAAATATTTTTTTAGTAAAAATGGTGAAATTGCATTTTCAAATCATCAATTATATTTGTATAAGCATTTGTTCTCGTAAATTTCATTGCCAAAAAAATTGGTAACATTCTAACTTATTAAAAAGAGAAATAAAAAAAAATGTATTCATGCTAGTCTTAAAAAGGAATTATAAAATTAAAATCCAATATTTTAAAAACGTATGTTTTGAAAAATGATTCCTATTCTAATTGATCACATTGCACATGTATCACTAAGAAAATTGTATTAGAACTGTAACTTACCTTTCTAATCTTTTTTCGCGATTTGCCCCACTCCATGGCGAATTCACGAGAAAAATCAAGAAAATAAAACCGACTTGCAATTTCATTTTTTTTTTCTAAAATAACATCGTCCTCGGTGGAAAACTGTTTTTAAATGCTTATGTTTCCCACCATAAATGTAAGGTATCTCTTTTACTCACATGATGTTTTCTTTATCTTTCAATGGGGAAATGTATTTTTGTTTTTTGCATTTAGATCAACTTTATTTCAATAGGTCAAGAATACTAGCGGTCGACATTTGAATTTATTTATAAGTATAAGCTAGGGTTTTTACCAGTCGTAATTTAAAAAAGGATCGGATTCAGCCTAAATACTATCGGATATTTTTATAGCAGGGCTTAGCACCAAGAATTACTTTTATCTTATTTTCGGTCAACATTACCCTTATCTCTTTTCTTTGTTTTCACCTAAAATTAATCCAAATGCGTTCGTTAAAGTTGGGCCATGATTTTTTTTTTCATAATTTCAAGGTCCAAGCCTAACCTGTGCAATTATGATTAAAACAACTTTTTAATTGATCTCGGAAGGTGAATGTATTAGTTAGAATGTAAAATAAATTAAACAAAATCTATATTTATCTTAAAATATGCAGGTTCCTTTGATTTTCTGAAGGTAAGTTCTGCACAGTACAATTAAAGTTTTCAAGCATTTTCAAGTTTTAAAAGACGAAAATGTTATATGTGAAAATAGCGAAACCTTGATCGTTTTAATACAACTAAAAAAGCTTTGAATACTGTGGAAACACAGATAAGTAAAATTTATCTTTTTCATATTCAGTTAGGAATCGTTCTATTATTTTTTTTGTTATTCTCTTAATCTGTCCGGGAAGTAGAAAAGGAGAGATCTTCACAAAGATGGATCGTTTTAACGTTAGAGGTATTTTATAATTTTTTTTAGTAGTACGGCGAATCAACGTCGTAGTGAATTAGTAGATAAAAAGGTAAATTTAAAGATTTAGTTAGAAATAACTAAGTTCTGTCCTTCGCAACTATTCCCTCAAGAGGAGCCAAGACTACTAGAACAGCTCTACCCCAAAAATTAAAGAAAAAAGACCCGGTTTGACCAAAAAGAAAATCTTGTTTCATCAGGACAATGCATCACGCCGCAAGTCGGTTGTTGTTGTTAACTTTGAAAATAATTACTAATAAAAAAAAACTTACCCTACAGAAGCGCTATATAAAGAAACATTGATTCTAGACATAAGACAACTTTACTTTTTCAAAACTGTTATAAGGCAATACAAAAATAAACATGAACTTAAAAAAATTAAACACCATTATGCAACTCGCCACAAAATAAATTCAACCTAGGTGCCAAAGTCACAGAAAAACACTTTACAAAAATGTTATACTTACTAAGCTCCTCGGCTGTATAATCTTATTCCAGCAGACACCAAAACTATCGTTAGTAATATCTTATTCAAAAATAAACTCAAAGTCAGGATCTTAAGTTTGCCCTGAGCACAGATACACCAATATGTCGATATGAAAAATACATATTACTACAGAATATAAATGTTAGTTAAAGATGTATATGTTAGTTGGAATTGTGTAAACTATAGTTCAATTTCTCCATTGTTTGTCTCATTGATGTGTAATTGATGTTTGATGCAATTACCTATTTTTTTTTTGCTCATACTGAAAGTACCTTTTTTTTACATTTTTTTACAAGTTTATTCATTATAACCCATGGTACAACCCACGCACAGGTTCATCCTTCTGTGGGAATTCTATATTTATTTATCGTTAACTGAAAACTATTGTATATTTCAAATTGAATGGTAAATAAATATTATTATTATTATTATTATTATTATTATTATTAATATACTAAAATTAATGAGCTAGGCTTTGAACGGGTACCTCACGCACCCTACTCTCCTGATTTGGCCCAGTCGGACTTCAACCTATTCCCCAACTGCATGCGGGAAAGAAATATGATTCAAACTTGGAAGTGATTGAAGCGAAAAAAAGCTATTTCGAAGAGTTGCCGGAATCTACCTACAGGAATGGGATAACAACATCGATGGACCAAGTGCATTCAACTAGAAAGAGATTATGTTGAAAAATAAAAACACATTTATTCTTCTAAATTATTGTTTTCTTTGTTATGCCGCGAATTAATCAATTTATTGTCATTGTAAGTCAAAGGGCCTCCTGCCCAAGACTGGGGAACGACACCGTTGGTTATTTGTTCCTAGAGCATTTTAATCCATTTTTTTTTGAGAGAGTTACATTGTTCATGACCTATTCATTTTAGATAATTGTGTTTTTTTTTGTATACATTTAAATTTTTTATTCAGTAAACAAATTTGTATTCCAATAGGATTTAAATTGTTTAACATCTTGCTCCTTAGGTTAGTACTGCAGGATTGATCTTTTATTGGTTTTAAGGTATCGCTCGTGTTCGAGGGTACCTCACAGGAGGACCAGCACATAAAGGACACTCACAAGAATAGAAAACCACAACATGAAAAGTATACTGAAGATGAGAAGGTAAGAGGGAGAAAAGATCACGCCCCTAGCCCAGTATCCCGAATAAATAGATTAATTAAAGTCAAGTTAATAGTCTCTACCACAGCGTTTCTCAAACGGTGGGGCGCGACCCCCTAGGGGGCGCCATAACTCTACATGGGGGGCGTCTAGAGTCTAGAATACTGAAAGGTTGCTCTACCCAAACAGTAGAAAAAACCAAAGTATATAATGGCTTGCCCAGCAATTACAAAAAATACAGAAGCCGAAGTATGGAGACCCGGAGCCTCTATTAATGAGTGCGTCAACATTGAGACAAAACATAATTTTATGTCATACCATAAAAATATGAGATAGATGTAAATATCTGCCGTCCTAAGTGGTCGAGTGAGCGGAAAACCGACATTCGGTTCCCGGGATCCCGGGTTCGAGTCCCGGCATGGGCACGGGTGTGGAATAAATATGTATAAATGTGAGAAATAAATTACAAACCATAGTGGCTGGCTGATGGATAACCTCCTAGTGCCATAAAAAATGTAAATATCTTTCAATTTGGATAAACGAATGCCAAACTACACATGGTTTCACTTGTAAATGTCACATCATGAAGTTGCAATCGTTACACCGCAGAAATCAAATTATTTCTAAGTAATAACCCCGTCACGTTACTGGGATTACACGCAGATTTATGCCGAAAACCATATTTTTATTTGTTTATGTTTGATATTTGAAATTGTGTATTTGTAATGGTGTATTTGTTGAAAATCTAAGATTTTTAACCATTTTAGGACGTCAGTTTGTTATAAGTGAATGTTGTGTATTCTATCTAAAAAAACTTATAGGTCAAAAAGGGAAATTTTAAATCGTTTCGCTACTGATTTGAAGTCATACAACAAATTGAAAATATGATTATATATAACACGCGTATGTTGCAACTTAATGGTATGTGTGTGTGTGCCCTTTACAAGTGGAACCTCTTTAAATACAATATTTTTATTTGTTTATGGTTGATATTTGTAATCGTTTATTTTTTGAAAATCATGATTTTTGACCATTTTAGGACGTCAGTTTGTTATAAGTGAATGTTGTGTATTCTATCTAAAGAAACTTATTAGTCTAAAAGGGATATTTTAAATCATTTCACTACTGATTTGAAGTCATACAACAAATTGAAAATATGGTTATAACACGCGTATGTTGCAACTTCATGGTGTGTGTGCCCTTTACAAGTGGAACCATCTTTAAATACAATATTTAGAGGAAATTTATAGACACACTGATTAATACGTAAAAAGATAAACGAGGCTACCAACAAACAATTATTTTATATTAAAATATTACTATGCAAAAATAATAATATATATATTTTTAAATTAATTAATGTGTTAAGGCAACAATATAACTAAAGGAATCGTAGAGATTATTTAAAAAAATACGTTTTGGCTTTATTCTAAACAGTTTAATCCATTAAAATACTATAAATTTACTTTATCGACCCATTTTCTTATCCATTACCTAGAAATGTTATCTATTACTATACACAGAGACATGTAAAGCATAAAGTAAAAATAAACATTTATTGCAATGGAAAAAGCCCAAGTTATGCTTCTTATAACTTCACTTCGTTCACAGTCTCGTTTTTAACAATTTTCTCTGTATTATTTAAAGGACATCTTTTTATAACTATTTCTACAAAACAGGTATGGTACAAATATAATGAGACAAGATACAATACACAATTAAGGAACATTTCAGTCTTTCATCATTTTCTTCATTTTAAGTATTGCCTCCTTTTCTAGAAAACGGTATAAGTAGGTGTCGAAAATTTTATATTTCGACATCATCTTATAAATTCGTTCACCGTATTTTCTCACATCCGGTTGTCGGTCTTCTAAAAAACCAGCCATCTTTACTATGATCCGCTTTCTGGTGTTCTGGTTGCTCGAAGGATTTATAACACTTTCAGCTCCTGCTAAAACTAATGCACAAACAAGGATTCTAGCCGCCGCTATTCTCACCAACGGGTTTTTGTGTTCAGGACCTTTGGTACAAATGGCTCTGACTGCGTGAAAAATGGGAATATGAGTGACCATACAGTCCAGGGCTAAGTTAGCGTCTTGTCGAATGAACCTGTTGCAATCGGCGCATTTACAAAGAAGACTGTCTACTATTTCATCGAATTCGGGTCTTCTTGTGTCTTTGATATGCTCAAAAATATGGCCGACAGCCTGACAAGACGTTCGGCTAACGTACGAACGAGGACTTTTAATTAAATCTATCAGCTTCTGGTAGATTAGGGTCATGTGGGGTGAAATCAGGTCTAGATCTATGATTTTGCAGAGCTCCGTGATCTCAGCTAAACCGCGTAAAGCTATATTCCAATCGCGATCGCGTAGTTTGCTTAACGCTTGCGTTAAAGTGCATTCCACTGATCCTGTAGAAGTTCCTCGTGATCTTAAGTCGCTGCACGAGTTCGAATCGAGGAGTTTGAGGTCGGGATCCAGTTTTTCTAATTCCATAAGTGCCGAGTCGCTGTTTTTGGATTTCGTATTGAGGCGGGTGAACCCGATTACTTTTGGACTCTTCACCCTTATTTTTCTGGTGGGGGATATAAGGTGTTCAATATCTTTAATTTCTATACTTTGGTTTTTGCGTTCGCTGGATATGGTGGGGCACATAAATGATAAAAATTTGCTTTTTAATTTGGTTTGCGTATGTTCACAAGTTTTATAAAAGCTTTGTTTCATGTCGCATTTATCATTTGTGGTACATAGAGGAGGACCAGCATCCAGAAGGTTATTATCTGTTTCAACAGCACGTACGCAGTGAACGCCAGGCATTTTTTCGATATTAGAGTGACTCCTGAGCATATGTTTAGGCTTACTAATATTCTTAAACGATACTCCGATACTTTTTACTTCTGTAGCAGCTCTTTTAAGTTTGTTCAGATTTTTTTCTAAGTACGCTTTTGTTAGTGCCGACCCTGTTAATAACATATTTTGTAAATCTAGCGTATTATTGTCTTCGTATTCATTATTCGTGTTCGAGTCTCCCTGTTTCAAAAAATTAACAACATTGAAAGTGCGATCGAATGGTAGAGACGCCAGATCTTTTTGTGCATCTCCTTCACAATGGTTTTTGGTCATTTGGTACCCAAACTTTGCCTCGCCTCTAATTTGATTATCTGTGAGGTCTGACTCACAATCTTTAAAGTCCGGTTGGCTTCTTCTTTCTGGAGAACGATCTGTAACAAGAGTTGCGCTGGTATGTGACAAGCTCTCACATAAATATTCCATTTCTTTGCTGTTACTAAGATTTACAGTGGTCGTTGAATCCAAAACTGTTTGCGTGCAAATGTTGTTAGTCTTTAAACGTTCTACAAATGAAGCTGCTCTAAAACCATGACTTGCTTTTTTCAATTGACACACAAAATTTGAAAATGTGTTTCTCTTTTTTGGATCAGGGTTAATATTGTGCATTACTTTGTATTTGGTGCATCTTTATTACAGTTGGATTTTCAGCAGATGGCATGATGACAGATCAAAACATTTTATATAAATCTAATGGTGTTTTTTCAGTCATTCTGACAGGAGCAGTGATTGTTTTCTGAACGAATCAAAAATTCTCTTTTGATGCTGCTTTTAATTTTAAATATCTAATAAATATCATCAAACCTGATGAAGGCTCTGACAGAGCCCTTCATTAAGTGTGGTTAATAAAAGAATCTTGAAAACTCAGCGATTTTGGTAAATGGTATTTAGTGTTACATGTATTTAAGAACTACCTTAGTTTTGTTTGTCACTTGACATTGATATACTATACAGGATGTCCCATATTTCTATCAGTTCACAATCTCCGTTTTCTTAATATTTACAATAAAAAGTTATTAACATAAATTGAAGATTATTTTGAATGTTTATTAGATAGTGAAAGCACAGACTTACATTTGCTTAAATGAAGCATTTTAAATTTGGATTGAGCTTACTTTTCCCATTTCTACAATACAGAATTCTAATAGATTATACTGTATGTAGATTGTGTATACAGTTTTCAACAACCGAAATACTAAAATTAATTTTTAAAACCCTAAATTTTACAGTATGGTATACTTTTTCACAAAATCCCAGATTGTGTTATTGCTTAATTTTATATACAGGGTGATACAGCACCCAGTGGCATCATAAATTCATTTTTACACTGCTTTGTAGTTTGTAAAATTCATCTTTCACATAACCCCACAAAATATGTTTGTAACGTCTGGAGATCTTGCTGGCCACCCTACCGACTTCTTCTTCCGAACCATCTTTTTGTAAACTATAAATTAGGCTATCTATTAACCAGATAATTATGATAAAGAAGAACGTTATCGCCCAAATACCGTGATCTAAGGGAAACATCTTCTAATAATGTTGGAAGCTGATTTTCAAGGAAATCCAAGTTTCTTCAAAAAAGGATGGACCAATTGTCCTATGATATTATACCAAACATTTAATGTCTATTGTGTTTGACTATGAGTAGTTAAAAAGTAGGTGTGTCAGTTTAAGCAACCATTTTTTAAATGGTCGCCTCATCCACAAAAATAATATATTCAAAGAAATCTATCTGCACATTAATTTTTCTCTCACAAAATATTACGCTACGTTGTTATATAATTCTTGGTGAAACTGCATTTTATTTTTCGATAGTCTATTGATATAATGGAACCACCGTATTTGGTTTTTCATCTTTTTATAAAAAACAGAACCAGTTCTATTAAATAATTTCTTTAGTTTTTTGAAATGCTCGTTTATTGGGTTTCATATTATTAGAATAACGTTGATGGTATAATAATTCACCTAGTAGTTACTTTTTAATATATTTACCAAAAACCATCTATGTAATAAGCAAATCTACATTTGGAAAACTTATATCAGCAGTTTAATAAAGATATATTCAATTAAAAAAGAATGAAAACTCCAAAAGCCAGAAATGGAAACTGCATGAAGTTCAAAGCCACTTAAATGGACATTTAAAAAAATATGAACGAACCAAAAAAAAAGACAATAAATAAGTTTTCTTTTCTGATATACAGGAACGTTGAATTACCTAATTCAAAGTAATGGGTATGAAATGCAAAAATTAGAAGAAATTAAGAAAAATCTTGCGAAATAAGAACTTTAGGTATAGGGAATGTTCAATAAAATTAAAAGTATACTTGTCCATAACAACATTTAATATAAGGTGATTTAATATAAACAAGAGTTCTGTATGAACCTGTATACAAAATTAAACAATATCGAAAATCTAATATTTTGGAAAAATCTACACTATATTAAAACTTACAGTATTAAAAAAATAATTTCTACTATTTTAATTTAAAAGGTACAGATTGTCGAACATAAGATATTTATAAAATTGACTTCATCTTCTCAAATACCCAGTATATCATAGTAAACCTTATACAGGGTGAGTCACCTTAGACCATAACTCCAAAATGGTGCATTTGACTAAAATTTTGTAAGAGTACTTTTTTGCGTATATTCAAAAAAGCCATCATTTATAATTAGTTTCACTTATACAGGTTGTCCTTAAAAAATATATGTATCAAAGTTATGTTTTTTTAAAAGGAACACCCCGTATGTTTTTAGATTTTTATAAACCTCTTGCCGAGCTGATTTCAACGATGTATCATACTTTATGTCTATTATTTTTAATAAAGGATCTACAGCCACCTGAAAATCACATTTTTTTGAATATAGAGGTCTGTAGCAGCCAAACCGTTAAAAATCAATATAAACGGTTTACATGTCTCTATCCTAACTGTTCAAGTTCTACGCTATGCCATTAAAAAATATTTTATACAGAATGGTCAAAAATTTGAAATCCCATTCGGTTTCTGATCACTCTGTATCAAATACTCTTTAATGCCATAGCATAGAACTTGAAAAGTTAAAAAAGGGACATGTAACTCACTCTGTATAATGTAAGTAGGAAAAGTGAGCGGGCTTCAAGTTTAAAATAAAATATTGAGTGTTCTACTTAAAAAATAAGATCTTTTTGATATCCCTGCTGAATGAGACATCCTGTATATATCAAAACAATTGTAAAATGTGGAGTTTAGACGTGCCTTTAATTTAGGTTAATGATTTTTTTATGTTACTGTTAACAAAAAGTCAAAGGTTTGGAACACCTTGTGTATTAAGATTCAAGACAATTGAATGTTGTGTTTGGTACGTTTCTTTTCCGTTTTGACTGCTTCTTCCGATCTTATGAATTATGATACATTCATTGGGTTAAGATTTATTTAATAATAATTTAGTAATATTCTCCTGCGACATTTGTCTGAATACGGTCCTGAAATAATTTGACTATTCGCATACACTTACCAAGGCAATTTTTTACCTTTTGTGCCAAAATCAAATGGATTTTAAACAGAAAAATTTAACAGTATAATGAACTAAAAGTATTGGCGACATCACTAGAAACTAATAAATAAAATTTTCGATTTATTATAACGGAAATTTCTACTTTACAGCTAAAAATAAAACAAAACGATATCGATCTCACTCTTTCCTTAAATCTCGCACCTGCATCATATTCTAAAATACAATAACTAAAAGTCCCCCCTAAAAGCACATCGAGTGATAAAAATCCGATAAACATCTCGATACAATTTTATCGTCCAAACAGTATAATTTTACATTTTGAATATTACGGAGACTTCTAGAATATTGTGATATAAACTGGCTGTGACCAATAACAATTAATGTGTGTCAAGGAAAATTTGAAAAACCCTCATATTTCTTTTATAGGGCGTTTTTGGTAGATGAATACTGAAAAGTGGTTAGTCACATTTTGGCATTTTTTTTAGTGTAAGAATGATCACTACAGTTTATATCTTATATGCCAATTTAAAACCAATCTACTTTCTCGAAAAAAATAGCATAACAGCTATAATTAGAACGAATCATTCATTGAATCGAAAGCGATAGGAATATAATTAATCATTGTAAAAATTCCGATTTGCATAAAGATGTGCCTAAGAGTGCATAAATATGCAAAACAGATTTATTTTTTTAGCGTCCCTACAAAACAGTTCCGTTCCACTTTATTGTTTGTAAATTACACTTTTTAAAATAGTCAATTTTAATGTATTCAAGAACTTGTTACTTGATGGAAAACAAACATACTTAAAAAAATAGCACTGACTAGTTTTAAATTTTCGAATATTTGTAACCTAAATAACAGTAGGTATTTAAGTTCTGCATTAGCGAATGTTCAATAAAAATGTAAGAACAATGAAACAGATTATATACATATAAAGAAATAATAAGTACCCATCCTCAAAACTTCGTCATGCATAAAGATCCGACATTTTTTTTATGATATTCGATGGTACTGACCACATGATTCTCACTGGTACCCTACCCATAGCCATAATCATCTACTCATTGTATTAAGTTATAGGTGTTCCAAGCCATAATTGAATAAATAAGATCAAAAAGATTCATCCGAATTGCCCATGATTCTCAGTTTTTATTTTGTCCCTTTCTCTTATTTACTTATTAAATAGTATTTATATTTATTTATGTTACAGACTCTGTAAACGATATCTAATATGTAAAAAATAGGGCTATAAAATTCAAATATTGTACTTTTTATTATTTGCTGGTCAATAAACTATGAAATCTAAATAATAAAGTTAGGTATCCAAGGCCTTTTTGGAAATGTTACTGCTCATGAATTTTCTTTAAATATTATATCAATATAACGTCTATCATACAATGCCATTGGAGATTATAGACGGCATTGGAGAAATAAAAGTGGAGGAAGTGATAGAAGCCAAAAACATGTCAAAAAGAGGCAAGGCACCAAAAGACCAAGAGCTAAACCAAGAAAAACATAGGATACAGAACAAGGGGAAAAGATTAGCAAGAAACAGGACAGAGTGGGCTAGATTTATTTAAAAATAAAGTAAAGTTGTTAAAAAAATGCAAATAAACATCTTGGGCTAAATAAGGCTTTTGATTATATATACATAAAGAAAAGTCTAAATCAAGAAGTAAGAGAAATGACAACAGCGATTCGATAAAAAAAGAAATAATAACATGTTCGTTATCGAGACCTAGGCGCTTTCCTAAAACCAATGGATTTAAGTTAAATAAAATTAACAATAAATATCAAACCGTTATGAAGAGTAACCGAATAATTTCTTTAAGAAACATTTAACAGAACTCAATGTAATGCTTCTCTGGTTTTTAAATTCTAGGATACCTTTTCTCATCAAATTTGAACTCACCTATACAACTAAACAAGTGTTTACTCAACCGCCATAACTTTCAATGAATTTTTATTGTTGAAACAACTATAGCTTAAACAACCCCACTTGATTTCTTTATGCTCTGCTTCTGGCTGTACTAATTGCCATTTCCTTCCGGTTAACAATGTTTTACGCTGGTTTCAACATTTTTCAACAAAACTCTTTACAATCCATTTCATCGCATTGTGTCTGAGCTTGTTTTTATTTCGTACCTTGTTAATAATGTCGCAGTGTCTTGCCTAATTCTATACTAGGATAATTAGAAAATCGTTACGTCTATTTCACAAGAATTAAGTGTAGTGTTTATTCGAAACATGAGTAGAGCAAAAATAAGAAATAATATCACATTTTTGAATTAATTTTCACGCCGCTACTTATATGTATTATTGTTGCATCCTTATTTTTATAATTTAAGAAAATGATGGTCATATGTTCATAAAAATGAATGGATTTCATTCTCGAGTGTACATAATAATTTTTGTCTGAAGTTCATACATGAACTATTGAGTACTCTTCAGTTAATATCGTCTAATAAATGTTGAATTAGTCTTAATAAGTAATAAACAGTGAACTCGGGGCAAAACGCTCATCAAGAAATGTGTCATTTAATCACTTAATCTGTTGATGAAGCCATTCATAAACAGTGCAGTTTATTGTTATGTTTAGAGAAGGAAATGTTACTATAGTTGGGTAGAGAAAATTTGTAGTCGTCGATTTGTGTTGGAAAATTAAGTGTTTATACGTATTGGTACAAATGGCGGTGGTATCGTTGGTTGGAAGTAAAATAATATTGGCGTTTTGTAATTTTTTGTTGCTGGTAAGATTTTCACATTATAAAAATATCTTTATCTACGACTGATATAAAAATATTTATTAGGGATGTGTTTCCTTAAGATTATCATTATTCATAGCTCTTACAGTCAAATTCCAAAAAAATTCGAATTTTGAAGTAAATAGTAGTAAACATCGGATCTATAATATAAAATCAATTTTGTAAATTATCAGATGCCTACCTAAATATTCCCATTGCCTCCGACTCGTGTCATAAATTTCAACCGCGTGAATAACAGTCACAATTATTTGGTAGTTGATTAATATAGCATTTTCCATAACCAGTGCATCAAAAAAAGTATTTATTCATTATTAATACAGTACATTAAAAAATATATTTTACATGATTGCATCTTAAATGGTCCTTTTAATAAGATGATTTTCATAAATTTCTAGAGCTATATTAATTTACTCTTACATCTGGCTTTCAACTATTTTATCATTAATTGTCTTTTATCACTTATTCTGCTTTGCTAATTTTTTCTTCTTATACTTCTTCCCTTTCTCTGCTTCATTTAGTTTGTTTAGTTTGTCGTGGTATTGAATTAATTAGGTTTATTCCATTATATTTTTATTTGTAATTTAATTAACATTTTTTAAACTTTGATTTAATTTCAAATTAGAAGCTTTTAATTAGATTTTTACTAGAAAAATACAAAGAAACATCGTAAAAATTTGTAACATAATTTGTATTTATGATACTTGACACAATTTTTCCATTCTAATAAAATTATTAATATATTTTTACAGGTATGCGGTTTCACACTAATAGCAGGCGGCATATTAGTTCTTTTCGATAACGAGCGAGTGTTATTATCCAGACTTTTGTCACCTACAGGACCTTTTTCCACATTCCCTCACCCACTTCTGCATTACGTATCTCTTGGGGTGGCCATATTGGGGATTTTAATCGCAGCTACTGGCATTTTAGGATGTTGGGCGTCTTGCGTACATAATTATTGCATTTTAAGTTTGGTAAGACATTATAAAAATTGTTCATATATTTCTGTATAATGTATGTTTTTGAATTTTAGTATTTCTCAATTGTACTTCTGCTGCTCGTAGGAGAATGTGCCATTTATGTAATAGCTTGGATATGGCCGAGCTGCATGGGATTGGGTATCGATGTAGACGAATTAATAAGAGCTACACAAAGAAATTATGGGATTGGAGGACAAGAGCAATTCACTATTGCAATTGACCTTGCTCAAACAGAAGTAAACAACTCTTTATTATATATATCAATCTATAAATATTCCTATGTAGTTTAATTTTTATATTTCTCCATGTCACCACTCCTGTGGACAGTTCTATTAGACTAAATTAGCTAAAAAATATGAATGGATACCACTGAAGATTGTTGGCTTCCACGGCCAGAGTTCCATTGTTCCATTCTTTAAGTTACGAATATGCTGAGCAGCAACTGAAAATAATCACTCAAATTTAAAAATTTCAAGGAAAAGAATACTTCCAGGTACGAAATCAGCAGTACTAAAAGGAACAGGCACCACTAGTGTTAAACGGTACAAAAATCACGTTTGCCAATTAGTAAAATAATTAAGTGAGCCATTTTGACCCAAAGCTCATGTGGAACCAATATCTTCAAGTCACAAAAAAACATAATAAGTATCGAAAACTGTGTGACAAGAATTGAGGATTACAAACCCTATATGTAAGGGACTTAAGAGCCATGGTAATCCGAAACGGCTGTGTCGCGGCCAAAAACCCATCAGATTGGGACTAGCAACAAACGCAAATAAGAGCTTTGGGAAAAATCCAGGTAGTTCCAAGGATCCAAAACCATTAATCGAACAGAAGATATTATATAAATATGGAACAAAGTTAAAAATAAATATGCAACGGTATTCCAAATTGAAACCACAGCAATAAATTACTGCCCAGAGGAGCTGATAAGGCAGTAGTTTAGTAAAACATTGGAATTTAATCCCACAAGAGCCAAGTAGTGCATGTATATTCGATGCAGGTGTATTGTGAAAGTAAAATTATTTGTTTTATGAGTTCAAAAATAACTTTGAAATTTACTAATATTATTTTCTTAGATTTCTAGGGAGTAACTTCCTTGAAGTATGTATTGCCAAAGGCTTCATCATCATTAATATCATGTACTTTAGTTAAACGTAGCTAATTGCAGCGGAACTGAATTTTAAAACTCATCCTCAAAATTCTTCTAAAAACCTTTAGTATCTTTCACTACTTATTCAATACTGTGTATTTACACACCAAAAGATGCCTAATTACTCAAAAAAAGGAACTTTTTCATTTCTGATCTAAAGGCTTCAGTAACTTACTAGTTATTTTTTTTTATTTAGTTTCATTGCTGCGGGTTTGAATCGGCAAACGAATATGACACGTCTTATTGGCGGTTACAAGCTTTAGGACCATCTCTAGCAGTACCTCTAACATGCTGTAAATTGCTGAACGTCAACCAATCAAGATCTTACTTAAATCCGGATCCTGTAAGTCTTACATTATGCCAGGCACTAGAAAGGAACAGACATGAAGGGTTTAGACACGTCATGGTAATATATGCATTGAAAACTCTAGATATTTTTTTATACACAGCTCAATACTAACTTTAATAATTCAAATACTCTTTTTATTTTTCTAGGGCTGCAAAGAACCTCTAGAGCGCTGGTACCGTGACCACTACATTGCTTTCTTGGGAGTAGGCCTTATAGTGGTTCTTGCGGAATTTTCAGTTCTTCTTAGCTCAATAATAACTTGTACCAGAATGTATCATCATAATCAAGAAATTCGAGAAAACGCCAGAAACATTGAACAAGATACGGAAATTTTTTCAACTCCAACTACTTTCAAGAGATCATCTAGTTCTGATGCTGGCGCTTATAGTAATGAAACGTATGCTCTTACAGGAAGTTTTAAACAGAATTATAAACTGGCCGAGCGAGCATGATATTGGCTCCAAGGGGTTTTTGGGCCCTATTATAACTATGAAATCGAAGAAAATTCAATGTTGTGGTGATTCTAAGCGCTTTTCCTTTAAGACGTTTAAGTCAATAAAATTCACACATCAGAGGATATATTTTAATAATTAATAATGTATTGTAAAAAACTGAGATATGAATTAAAACTTTTATACTCTTTAAGTGCTTTTAAATGAACCTTGTAGTTTATTTACCATTTCCATGATGTATTTTGAGTTGCCTACCTATTAGAATCAACATATTTAAGAAATAAGTGGAATTATTCAATCAATTTGATACAATCTTTATTATCACAAAAAGTTACTTTATAATTACTATAATTAATAATTTATTTACCAAAACCACCTTTACATGAAGGGCTGCTTTCTATAACTTGATCACTCTTTTCCCATTCTTCAGGAGTTTTGGCAACTATAGATAAAGCATGAACACCACCGTTTAATTCCTCTTGCAATATTTCATTCACTGTTCTGTGTCTTTTAATTAAAGGAAGATTTGCAAATTTATTTGAAACAGCTACAACTTTAAAGTGTGTTTCCGATCCTTTAGGCACGTTGTGCATGTACGACTCATTAACTACTTCTAAATGAACAGTTTCCAGCTGAGTCTGAAGTTTACGCTGGATTGAATTTGCTACTTTATTCATTGTGCCAAATTTTCTTATCATTTTTGAAAATTCTATTAAAAGAGCGACATTTTTATAACCTCTATAAGAGATACTAATTGCCTTTATTGGTGCCCGGCGTTGCCAATCGTACAGTAGCGATGTATCTGCAAATATAATTCTAATTACATAATTATAAACAACCTTGATATCAATATTTTTTAGTGTTCCTTATCAAGTTTTGATTAAATCTATTTCTGTAAATTAGGACAATCAAAAATTATATATTAGCATTAATTGATCTACAAACGAATATCTTCGCTGTATGACTTACTAATGTGTTTTATTCTAAGGATAATATAGTAGATATACTTACATTATTCAAACAATGTGACATTTTGACAAAATAGAAAAGCGACGAAGTTCGAGAAAAATATAAATAATGTATCGGGGGTTGCATACTTACTACAATTAAGGAGTTAGCCATTGCTACCTACTTCAATTTTTGTTTTCATTTTAAGGTTTGACAGGTGGCTGCATTGGCACGCCGTGAAGATGGCCGCGGTCTGGTAGGAATTGAAAGTTGTGTCTTGTTTTCATTAAAAAAAGTGATTGTGAAACTTTATTAAGAAACTCTATTACAACCTCTAACCATTGTTAGCAAGAGAATGTATGCAGATTTAGTTCTCGGATCTCTAAGTTCCATTTAAAATCTTCTTTTAAAAGCAACAAGAATAATAATATTGACAAACAGTGTTTATGAAGGAACTTGTGTGAATTAATAATTTGTTTGAATTCTGTATCAGTTAAAAATAAAAACAGCCGATTAGAAGAGGATTGGTGACATAGTGCGATTTGCAAATTTTAATTCGACGTGCGTGCAACTACCTGTTAAAATTTAGAAAATTAAACTTATTGTTTACAGTTTTGTATTTTAATATAAAACTAATAAATTCCATGACTTCTTTTGATTCAAACCATGGAAAACTGCTACCAAAATATACATTTGCACAACGGACAGTAATTACATTTACCTAAAACTTCCTAACTTTTTTTTTGATAAATTTTTTATGAAAAACTTAATTGAGGTTATGTTAATGTACGGGGTGTTGTTGTGATACTCTGGTGGGTAGTGAGATGTGATTGAGAAGAGACACGCTGGATCGTGGGGTACCTGGTCCAGGGGGGTGCCTTGACGGCGGAGGGAACGTACCACAAGCCCCCGTCGTCCCCCAGCCCCCGGGACTGCCCATACACAATAGCGAAGTTACTCCAAAACAGGCCCTTGTTGAAAGGTTAGTTTAATAGTGATTAAAATTTAAAAAAATAAACTTTCCTAAATACTTTTTAAGATTTTCTTTTATTCTATTATATTATATAGTATGATCCGTTTTTTCACATCCATAGTTTTTCCATATTAATCTAATGTTATAATAACATTCTTCATGGGTGGAGGGTAAGTCAAAAAGCAATTACATTATTTTCTCATTTTTTAAAAATGGATCACCCTGTATGTTGGTACCTCAAAAAGCATCAGTTTTAAAGTTTCCAAAACAGTTAAATTTTTTCTCTTAATTGCGTTTTTCATTGATGACTGCTTTTTAGCTGAAGTCCAACAGGAAGGTTAGACTTTTTTAATTAGATACGCTTCAATTTGCCCGTCTTTAAACTGCTAAGGTACAAAAACAAGCAAGTAAATTGGACACAATTAATAATTCATAAACTGTGTACCACGTGACTAGTCGAGCTCATTTCCTTCGAAGTTTTACTTTGGTTTGCCACAAGCTGTATCTGTTTGTTACCCATCGAATTAAAATTATTCATACTCATATGCATATGTATGTCGCTGTTATCAGTATTGTAGTAACTTCCTTGCATTTTTTTGTAAAAGCTCGCAGACACGAGGTTTGTTTGAATAAGTTCTGATTGTAGCACTAAATTGTTTTTATCTCAAAAGGGTGATTATTTTAAGTAAGGTAGGAGCAACTAACTAAATATTCATTGAACAAAACTATTATGTACATAAATTTCATGTTTATTTGTAATAAATAGGAATTTTGCATTTTTTTATAGATTTAATTTTTATTTTTTGTCCTTATTTATTTTGGGTTCTAAATTAAAAATATCCACAGTGTTACAAAAAGTAATAAATATTTACAAAACATCCTTTAGTATTTCTCCCCAATAATAGAGGAGAAAATAAATGCTGTAGCAGATTTCTGATATGAATGTATTGCAAAATTTGAAGTATTATCATTTTGAAGTAATTGATTGTTTTATTATTTAATATTCAATATGTCACATATATTAATGAGGAGGTTTGATACGTAAATTGTACACTTATCAAAAATTATTAAGGTAAATACTTTTTGCAATGTCTGCGAAGCTAGTTGAAATTTTCAGTATTTTTGGTAATTATATCAAAAGTCTGCAAATATTTACAATTTAACTATATTTCATTAACCCAATATTCCATGAAAATTGAAAATTAGTCTACCGCTCATCGGAAAAAGAATTACTTAATTTGTTTTGAAAGTCACTTATATCTAAATATTATTTTACCTATTAAAATTCTATACAATAAACTAATACCGAAACATACACTACAAGAAAACTAAGTGGAAAAACAATAAGAGATATTTCAACAAGTTGTTTTGCCTTTTCATCCACCCTTGTAGTACTTTTATGTTGACTTTTAATCTCAGGGAATCCCACTTTGTAAACTACTGGAACTAAGTTAATTGCAAGATTAGCACTAAATTTTTTCTTGTTTTTTAGACTTCGTCGTCGTATGGAGGGTTATCGGCGACGTCAGAACGACTGCATGCCGCGGTTCGACCAGTCATTCACTGGTCAGTGCGAGCAGAATTTCCAAGACACGTTGCAACTGAAGCAGCGTTATCTGGACGCCAAAGCCAAAAGAGTTCCCAAGACCAAAGAGAAGAAGCACCAAGACTCTTCGATACAGAGCAGTGTGCACGTGGTAAGCCGCAAGCATTTCTTGGGATTGGTAGATTTTAAAAGCGGATTATCGTTGAGTAATTTTTCTTACTACCTTTTGATTTGCTAGTTGTTTTATTGGTCTTCTTTTCTTCGCTATTACCATTCTCCCATTTATTAAATATATTAATAGGTTCTACTTGCAAGGTAGTGGCTCATGCTATTTTTCAATCATCCGCCTCACCTTCTTCAGTAATATCCCTTTTAGACTTCGATGTGCATTTAGCTCTGGATTTGGACCTAGATTCCTTTTTTCTGCTTTCAGTAATTAGAAGGACCAGACAATGTTGCTTCTTGCAGTAAATATGGTAAACTATAGAAATGAAAAAAAAAAAGATTTATAACAAAACAAGTACATAGAAAAAGTGCACACACTGTCCGCTTTTAAAATCTAAACTGGGGTTGAATATTTTACAATGTACATCGGAGGTAAATGTCACCAAGTCACACATATGACATTTTACAGGAGAACCATATGAATGTATGTATAGCAAATGGTGCATTTTTTTATTAATTAAATCCTGCATTATTGAACGTGCTTTAATCACTGAAAAAGTAATTTGCTAAAAACTGATTGATTTAGTCATTTTACCTCTAGTGTACAGTTTTGTCTCTAACAATTTTTCTAAATTACTAACCACTGGGTCCATTAAAGACATTAAAGGTGTTCCTATTCTTTGTTGATATTTTGGATAAAGTACAATTTGAATGATCCTTTTACTGACCAATTTTTATAACAATATTTGTACTAAGACTGTTATGAACAGAGAGATTTACTGTGACATTTCATACTAATCAGAGGCGGAGCGAGGAAGATAATGTGAAATTATTACTATTTATTTAAAAAATAAAATTGTACTGAAATATGCAACACACCGACTAAATCTGAAAAAAGTATTAAGATATACATAAATGTAGGATAAATAATATATTATGTGGATATATTTATATTGATGTTAATTCCAAGTAGTTTTAAGGTATTGTTCAATAATTGGGACAGTTGCTAGGAAATGTTTGACAAAAATGTAGAGATAGACGTAATGGAACAAAATTACAGAACATATAAAAAGTAATTAACACACGAATAAACTGTTAAACTTACAAGAGTACAAATCTAGGCGCGGTTTTACTCTTCTTGGTGAAGCAGAAGAAGTAATTAGTCATTCAAGAGAAATATCATTGTTATGACAATCTGAATTTAGATGTTGTCTCTAATATATTGTATGAAACCCTAGATATTTATTTAAAAAATCCTACATTTTTGCGGGTTTAAACCGGGATGGAAGAGAAAAAGAATATAGGAAATTGAAGAAACCAGAAAAATCGAAGAATATTTCCTAAATAAAAGTACACAACAACAATTTGTAGGAAAACTTCAAGCTGAAAGGAAAAATATAGCAACTTTTCAATGGTTTTATTTTTGATATATACAATGGGAGTTTTCAGTCTTCTGAATATTATTCGAATTATTGTATTTTTTTCAGAATTATTTATAATGCTATTAAGTTTATGCATTTTCTCGATCTCGTTATTAAACCGAGTATCACTTTGGCTGAAACGTTGATCCAGGCGTGCCTCTAAATTTGCAAGTCTCTTCAGAACAATTTTAATATCATGGTTTAATGTTTCATCCAGAGAATTTTACCGCTGGAAACATTTAATTTCTTTGAAAAAAAAATAATTTGACTAATTAGTAATAATGAAAAAAGGAGCGGCTTGAAATTATTTATGATCTCATGGAGACGAAACATAGATAAACGACATAAAGATGAAGTAGTAAAGTAACTAAGGATTAAATTGCAAACGAAAATGACTTTAACTGATCAAATGAAAGACAACGATAAAAGAAAGAAGCAATAGCAAGAAGAAAGTAGAACGTATAAAGAACAACGTATGGCAAAATTGGAGACAGAAGAAAAGTTGGAGCAGTTTTCTACCCAAAAAAGGAGGTTGGAGTTGAATCCAATGAGAAAAGATGTAAAGATACTTTTAGCTGAAATAAGAGCAAAGCCATGCTATTTTAAATTGGAATAGAAGAAAAAAAAGAAGCATAACGGAGGCAAGTAATAGAAGAGGGAAAGATCAAAAACCGAAGAAGTTACAAGAGTACAAACGGAGGAGCGGTTTTACCCTTCATGGTGAAACAGAAGAAATAGTTAAGTTGCTCAAAAAAAATACCATTGTTATGACAATCTGAATTTTGAAGTTGTCTCTAATATAGTTATATGAAACTGGATATTTATTAAAAAAAAACCTACATAATTAACATTTAGATGTGGAAAATGTTAACGCTGCATTCCTAGAATATTGCACTAAATTGCTCTCTGTCTCTCTGATCATGATTGAAATGAAGAGTGAACACAACAAATCTTTCTTATAAGAAATACCAAATTAAGTACAACTCTGTCGTTTTACTAAAATTTACAAATTTTGATAATAACCCAGTCTTGAATTTTGAAAATTCACGATTTCAGTGTTTACAAATTTTTATAGCACTGATTTGTATGTAAACAGTAAAATATGACCTATTATTGATTATTTATGAATTTCGCACGGTCAAAAAATGATCAACCTCGTCGTTATTTGTGGTGTTTATTGATAAAACTGTTGTATTGTGACCTTGGAAAAATGTATCGTCAAGTCGGTTCTGGGACCAACACTACCATTATTTCTCTGACAAGTATTATCTTACATTCATAATTTTCGTAAAAAAAAAACAGATTTGAATAAAAATTACGAATTGTTTTCAATATGTTTCGTTATAATCCACACGTTAATAACTATAAATTTTTTGTGAAAACATTAGAGTGTATAATAAATTTTAAATAGAAATCTATTTAAACGTAACCTTTTAAATTATCTACCTAAATACTTTCACTTTTTCCTAGAAGTCATCCAAAGGAAATTCGTTGAATATTTATGACCAACCATAAAATAAAATCAAAATCCATAAATATGGCACAGGTAGAAGATATTTTCAGTAGGTAAAACTATATTGTTTCTACCTACTACCTGTTTTAGACTGGCCATTCAACTCTTTTTCGCCAAGAAAGTAACGAATATCCATTTAAAAAATAAACCTATGTTTTTATGTTTTTGTTAAAATTATACAAGGTGCCCCTCAACTATCGAGGAACTATTTAAGGATATATCATTGAAGATTAAGTGAGATTAGAATAACTAGAAATTGAATATTTTAATAGATGCAGTTGATCAGGTTTGGCATTAGGGATTTATTCATATTGGGTGTAGAAAATTTAATTACAATGTAGTGGGATCTGGGATAACCTAAGAAATACGAAGTCGGATATCACATTGCAAGTATGTTTTGTTATTAGATTTTGAAATTATACTGTTAAGTAGATTGATTTTAATTTATAAACATCCCGTTGACGGAAAAAAGCTCTTTTCAATAAGTTTATAAAATTGAGGCTTATATTTTATATTGCTGAATTAAACATTTTTTTGTATTTGATTACGCTTTCTATCGGTTAATTTATAACTATATGAATAATTTCCAGGTATTTCTCGTGACAATAACATTTTTTTCCCGAAAAAAAAGCTTTTTTGAAATATTTGAGACTAAAGGTCGGAATTTTGAACTATTAGAAGAAAAAAGGTAATTGTTTAGAAGCGGTCGGTACTACACCCCAATATTGATGAAAAAAAGTTTTCAACCATGCGGGTACTCTCTAGTACCTACCTAAAAATAGCAAATTCATGGTGAACGAACAATTTTTTATGTTACATCAGTGGTTTGTGAACAAAAAAAATAATAAACAAACGTATTTTTTTTCATTGCCTCCACTTCATTCACAATTCCGATTTTTACACAATTAATCAAAATAATAGCCATAATGATGACAATAATAATTCAAAATAACAGTAACATTTCATTGGATTTGTTTATAATAATATAGATTTTTTTTTAAATTATTGAAACTATTTCTTATTTTTTTTATATAAAAGTAACCCTTCTATCACCTTGAATTACTTTGTTATATGTATACTAAAAAATAGCCCTAAATAAGCGAAAAAAAATTTTGAGTCGATCTGAGATGGAGCCCCACTTCTAAATAATTACCGAAAAAAACATACTCCTCACGATTCATATTTCTTGAAGGTAAAATATTTTTCATTTCATTAGTCATCATGTCATCATTCAACAGTTATTATCTTTATTGAATCGTTGAATGACCCTGTATTGTACGCTGACGTCGAGAATCGAGATCCACCTAGGAAAGGTATTTTACGTAAGAGTTTATTGTATCAAAGGCCAAATAGAAACTTGAGGAAAGTGCAACATGCAAAAATTGTTTCGTTCGTTCTCCTCGACTTGCGACCGAACGAGTTTACTGTAAACTTTGAAATTGTAGGACAACTGTACTGGTCTCTAGAAAATAATCCTCGTTATGGAAGATGTACCCTGCAAGACTAAATGGAAGAAGGATATCGATAAGGGTATAAATATCGTTATAAGTGTGTTTGTGGATTTAAAGCGAGCATTCGAAACTATAGATCGTAAAAAGCTGATTGAGTTGTGTAGAGTGTATGGAGTGAAGGGCACAGCTCTCAGATGGTTGGAGAGTTATTTGATTAATCGATATCAAACAACAAAAATTGATAATATAAAATATCAGATAAAATTGAAGTTAAATACGGAGTTCCACAGGGGAGTGTG